>JAAXOA010001138.1:0-17281 GCA_036561885.1 Salina celebensis
CCACACAAAATGTCATCGACGTACGCGTTATTCTTCAGTGCTTCTGCAGCTGCTGGGTATTGCTCCTCTGAGTCAAGTGCTAGTTGACGAAGTCCTCTCGTTGCCAAGTAAGGGGCAAAAGCTGTTCCGTAAGTCACCGTTGTTAGGCGATAGTCTTGGAGCTCCTCTGTTGTAGACTCCCTCCAAACTATCCGATGAAAATCTGCATCCTCCTTTCCCAAGCTGAATTGACGGAACATCTTGGCAATATCCACTTTAAGTACGATCGGATACGTACGAAAACCCAAAAGAATGTTGTAGAGTTCCGGCTGAACCGTTGGACCAGTCAACATTGCTTCGTTTATCGATATCCCTGTTGTTGTAGTGGCTGATCCGTCAAATAGAACACGAAGCTTCGTCGTTGTACTTGACTCGTTTAAGACTCCATGGTGTGGCAAGTAGTAAGTTCTTCCTAGGGTTTCCTGAAGTTCCTCCTTTGGCACCTTGACCATGTGTCCCAGCTCAATATATTCTTGCATAAATTTGGTGTATTGCTTACTGAATTCGGGATTCCGTTGCATCCTTCGCTCCACTTGGTGAAACCTCTTGACTGCGGCTTCTCGTGAGTAGCCCAAGTCCTTAACCTTGCTGTTGATGGGTACCTGAAGTACATACCTCCCGTCCGGTATTCTCTGATGAGTCCTTTGAAAATGTGACTCGCACTCCTCTTCTTCTCTGCTTAGCTGACGCTCCTGAGGAATCTCCTCCAACTCCCAGAACCGCTTCACGATATCCATAGCCGGATCCACCGTGATGTGGTAAGACCGCAGGTTCGGGTTTCTTGCTAAGGGACATGAACCCGACACCAGCCATCCAAAGATACTCTCCCAAGCTACAGGTGCATCTGGATCCTGTGACGTTTTTCGCCCTGCTTGCAACACATGATGAAATTTCTTTATCCCAATGATGATATCAACTCTTCCTGGTTGAAACTATTGTGGATCTCTAAACTCAAGGCCCTGGAGGTGCTCCCAGTCTTGACCTTGGCATTTGGCACTTGGCAACATCCCTGTTAGATTCTCAAGGATGTGTGGCTTGACGTAAAGTTTACATTGAGGATTGAAGCGGCTGACAAGGGTGGCCTTCACTTCTCCTCTGGATTTGACGACCGTCCCTGTGCCGACTCCTGTGATACGTACCTTATCCTTTGTACGATTCAGTCCAAGTCATTGAACTCTTGCCTCCTCGATGAGTTCCGCTTCGGAGCCTGTGTCGAGGAATACTCTGCATGGTTGTAGGGTCCCATGAGCATCTGGGACATTTACAATGGCTGTCATGAGAATGACTCCTTCTTGAGACCCGATGTGATATGACTTCTTGGTGGGTTGATCAGCAACTGTTGAGTGTGTTGTACTTCCTGACGCTGCTGCTCCCGACGACGAAGAAGTTGTCGTTGATGCTGGAGGTGGGGGTGATGATGACTGTCGTTCAGAGCGTTCCATGTGGAGAAAAGTGTGATGTCTCTTTCCACACTTCCTGCATGAGCCCTTGCTCTTAAACTCCCTCTGGCTATGATTGTGTTCAAGACAGTTGAAACACAACCTATGCTTTTGGGCTAATTTGACACGATCGGACACGTTATTGCACTGTTTAATATCAGGACATTGGTAATTAGGGTGGTCTTGATGACATATAGTGCATTTGGAACCTCTTTCACCTACTACATTAACCTTGAGTGGTCGGTCCCGATATCTTCTTTTCTCCATACTGCTACTCCCACTCCCATATTCTGTAGACTGACTCCGTAGTCCTCTGATATGACTCTTCAGGAATGTGGTAAGTTCATCATACGTGGCCAAATCCGTACCCACCAGCCTTATCGCCCATTCTCTCCTGGTCACAGGATCCAGCTTCCCTGTGATCATCGTTACAAGCATAGCGTTGCTTAACTTGTCAACTGGAAGACCCAGAACCTCCAGTTGCCTCACATTGTCACTGACGGAGTCCACTAACTGTTGGAGTTCCACCACTCTCACTTTTAACCGGCTTTAGATGAACGAGTCGGTTGAGTAGATCGGAGACTATCTCACGGCGATTATCGTAACGCTCCTCAAGTGTCTTCCAAGCGATGCTGTAGTTTCCATCGGTGATCGAGAAAGACTTGATTAATCCCAACGCTTCCCCGTGAAGTGATGCCTTCAGGTACTGCAGCTTTTCAGAGTCTCCTAATGTTGTGTGCTTGCCAATTCCAGATTGAAACAGATCTGAAAAGGACTTCCAATCAGCCAAGTTTCCATCAAATCTAGGGAGTTCAGTTTGTGGTAAACGAACCGGCACGGGAGCGGCCCCTGATGGAGGTTGATACGGTGGTGGTGTAGCCTTCTTTGGCGATGGTGGCTTTGTTTCACGCATTATTGCCATTAGCCGACTTTGTAACTCAAGAAATGTTTTCTCGATCTTTGAGCCTTCCTCCACTTGTGCATCCAGAGACGACTCGTCCTTGGCTGTCGCCACCAATTTATCGTGGTATCCATCAACTCGGTATTTTAGCTTGTCACTTTCAGTGAACACAACCGAGGCCTGGTCATATGTCAGCGGAGCATTTTTGTGGTCATTGGCAGTAGCAAGATACTGGATTAATTTCTTGTGAATACCAGCACGCACTTGGACATCACCCATGATGGACACTCTTATTAAAGCATTTGACTTAAACTAAACTTCACTTAAACTTCAAAGGTCAATACCGTCACTTAATTTCCGGTTCAGAGATTGGGTATGCTCGTCAATCAGATCTGAAATCCGGCTCGAAGGACCATGTTTTGATGTGGTATATTGACCCTTGACCCCAGAAGACCCTTTGCTAGATCTCAAATGATACTCCTAGGGAGAAATGCCGCTGCACAAATATTCTCATAAACTATGCTCCGATAATAAACTCCGTCTCATATGCCCACCCGAATCCAACTATGATAGCAGGTCACTGCACTGATCAATCGGCTAATTATGAAGATAATTATGGAGGAATAATTGCAGGGATAGAGCTACACGATTTATTTGGTGGTTTAACAAATAGCCAGAACCTGTAATGAATTTATTTACTGGTAAAATGATAATAATAAATGGGAAATAGTTGAAAAATTATGAGGTAAAAATTAATTGCACTACTGTGCTAAATGAATTAAGTTAATTTTACTTAAAAACTCAAAATGGCTACCACCGTGCTACTTGACTTCTACTTGAACCTGTGCCCAAATCGAGAGTGTCTTGTCCTCTCCGATTTGACAGAAGATAAAGATGTGTAGTAGTGGAAGAGTCCATTGTTGCTAGAGTTGCTGTAGATGAGGTAGCGTTCATTCTCTCCTTCTTGCACAAGAATAGCCATCTGGGGAGACTGAACTCTTGGCAGACTGGATCTTAGCATAGTAAGGATAGGTAGATTGAAGGTGGCAGACTGATGACGAGAAGACTGTAGCGAGTACTACAACAACCTCAACCTGGCCTAGTTCTACTTGACAAAGAAAGACGCTAACGTTCCCTCGCTACTACTCAAACAAAGGCAACAAAGCCCGACTTTACCACTGACTCTGCTTACAATACAAACCTACGAGCAGTTTAATTCACTGTCTTTTCTTACAACACAAAACCTACGAGTGGTTTAAATCATCACAAACAATACAAAGAAAACTACACTCTGTTCTAAACACTGCATGTGAAACGTATTCATCGTGTTAAAATAGAAAGCCGTTTCTCCAGTTTTGATGCAGATAAAGCCTTTCCTTGTTCGACTTAAACGTCTTTTTTTTCATTTTAATATTTGTTTTACGTATTCGTAGGAAACGTCGGGTCAAGTTGAAAAAAGGAGCAAAAGGATTGTGAAGTGGGTGGTGCTCGATAAAAGAATCCCTTTTTTGAAGACTCTCCAGGAACCTGAGCCATTTTTGGGGCAACACGGGTATTGTTCAAAACCTTTAGCTATCAAATAAAAACAGAATGTGTACCTCATAACATATCATTTTTATCGAAGCATGATCAGTGAAACATTTAATACGCAAGGTAAAAAAGTTTCGTATTGCAAGAAGACAATGAACAGGCTAGTATCTCATAATCTTAACAGATTGAATGTATTTCTTGTAATAAAAATAGTATGTCACAAAATTCCAAGGAATCTGCATATAAAGGCTTCTAATTTTAGTGTTTTATAAATGACTGGATCACCATATTCAATACATTTTCTCCAATTACTTATGGATTTTAATAAACACATTACTTATTTCATGTTAAGATATTCTTAGCATCTTCTTTCGGAGAATTACGCCATTCCTAGGGTTTTTGGCAATATACAGAACCACGTTCAATAAGTAAAAGAGGACTACGGTATTTTTCCCCTTGTTCATCGTTTAATCCAAAAATGAAAACAGATTACACATTCATATAGGCTCACCATTGTACTAATACATAAATGACATGATCAGTATAATCAATAAAGTTTTACCGATTATTTATGGACTGGAAATTTTAATAAAACATGGCTTGTTTCATGTTATGATATTATTAGCCTTTTCTTTGAGAGCTTAGAGAATCAAGCTATTCTGGTGTTGAGTCCTTGGTTGTTTCAAGTATTAAAGTTTTAGTATGAACTGGTCGAGCAAATATTCATACCTTTGCTCATACTGCAAAAACAGACTGGAAAGGACGATTGTGTCCATTGATTATCCATCCCAACCCAATCGATTTTTATTCAAGGAGAAAATTTGCTAGGAATGCCTGGTTTGTTCCATACAGTCTATGACTATCTGACTACTAAAACCAGTTCCGCTCTTGAATTTTTAGGACCGACCGATTTGTGTCAATTCTCCTTTGTAAATTTACACAAAAAGTGGTTTTCCTGTTTGAAATGCATACAATCTCCAGCTTTGTCGTTATAATTGATACATGTTTCGAACGCATTTAAAAATACATTCTTGAGCTAACTTCGAATGATAAAGGCTCCTCCTATTCCTGCAAACATGTACACAATACTTCTAACAAGCTCTATTCGAAAACATTTGCAAATGCGCTTCAGTCCATTTGTATTCTATACACAAACAAGCAACGTGGGATGGGATCCAAAACTTGGCCGATTTCGAGCAATCCAGGGTTACGCAATGTGCCACTATATATTCCAAGGATATCTTCGAAACATGGTTCCATTCATCATAGGATATCATAGCTACAAGCATACATCCCTGTATCCCAGAATACCTGACGAAACTGGCTTCGAGAACTACAACGAAAAAGACCTGCTGATATTTATTGTAACATTGTTGTTCGTCCTGATTCTAATTTGTGTGCAATTCATCAGTTCCCTTGTAATGGACCAGCAAGATGATATCGTAGACGCGCTTAACGCTGCATTTATCCTGGACGAGAAACTAAAGGAAATGTTTCATACTAGAAGGGGGCGTGGTTTCGACGCAGATTCACGGAAGGTTGACTTTCTAATGTTGTGGGGCTGCTGGTTCTTCCTTTGCCTTCCTTTCCTATTTGTCGCGTTGTTTTTCCATCCTGCAGACCCGATACACAACGTGTTTGAGGAAATGCTAGAGGTCGAAGTTGGATTCAATATAAAATCACTTGTGTTTGCTGTTATTGAATTCTACGGAGTTGTATGTATTGTCAATGTCGTGCAACTTGGCATCCTTACTCCTCTTCTTAACTTCTGCGTTGCGCACTTCTGGCTTACGGCCTCATGTCCTGAAAGTATACGAATTGGGATGAAAACCAGTTCGACGGTAAGAACACATGGACTAGGTTCCTTAGACGAGGAGACCGTCATCTGGCTCTATAGATGCCAAAAGTGCTTGTTGATTTCAACCAACAAGTACACAGTAGATGGACGCTGCGTGTATCATGCCACTGGATTAATCACCGTGGTGGTTACATCGGCATTCACCATGATCAAATACAATTCATTACTATTCGACGGATCTGTAATTGGCACTACACTACTTGTATTAGTAACGCTTTCCATTTCACTTCCTTTGATAATTTACTACATGGAGTGCTTGTTTCTACACACGTTGGAGGAGAAATGGAAAACATTCCGGGAAAACATACTGAAAACGACACCAAGGAACACATCGGCAAACAAAAGGGCGAGAAGTCTCAGACCTGTTGCTATACTGGCAGGGGGAACATACTTCAACGTTAATAAGAGTACATTCATGGACTGGTGCGACACTGGGATTAACCATCTTGTAAATATGCTGGTATCATTCTAGGAAAAAAACCACAATATCCAACAACAACAGGAGCCTGCAAACAATCAAAATGAAAACTATGTCTATTGTAGGGCTGCGCCGGGCCCACCAAGTACCCGGACTCGCCGGGTCCGGCTAATTTATTAATTTTCAGGACTCGGCCGGGTAGACTCGGCGGGTACCCGGGAGAATAAATTTCCGAAATATATGCAGTAAATACACTCTATAACACAATGTTGTACGTAAAATCAATCACTTTCAGTTAAATAGAGTTACTTATAACCTGGCGAGCTTTTGAATGACGTGTCAGCCTGACGTGACGTGTCAGCCGCAAAAAGGTTAAAGTAAACAGATCATGAAGTACTTCAAATTCAAATCCCTCTTCTTTTAAGCTTATCTGTACGACAAATTCGAAATTCAAATGATGGTAACCAACGATATGCTGACAATGCTTCTGGTCCACAATCTATTTAGAGTCCTAACATGGAGCCACTACCTTTGAAAACATCCTACACTTCATGAAAGTTTGCATGAAGTGCTGAACGTTTGAACTTCCAATCAAGCGAGTACACCCAAAGCTGGATGTGGATTGGCAACCAACATAGATGTTTAGAATACCATTTAAGTATTTTATTTACTAAACGAAGCGTTTGCAAGCGATTTTTCGCTAAAACCTATAGTACCCGGTACACTGCCGGGTACGCCATCGATACCCGGGACTCGCCGAGTATCTCAAAAAGGGTCAAAAACAGCCGAGTCCCGAGTCCATACCCGGTACCCGGCGCAGCCCTAGTCTATTGTAAAAAAAAACTTTACCCGTTTAGCCGTAGCACGTTTCCAAATTATTAATTCTTCTAAAATTTTCTGAATTTCTGTCAAAATACGTTTTAAAAGACCTAGCGATGGGTTTTTCATTTTCTCTAGTTATGGAACATGTAGTTATAATATACTTAATACATGACATAATTTTGTACCCTGTCATAACGAATTCATGTAGTAAGTTAAGTTAATTCACTAGGTGACGAGCCTACCACCCAAAGCCTTGACCCTCATTCGTGCATGCGAGACCTTGCGTATGTATGTTTGGTTGTTATACTCAAGTTATATGAATTGCCAAACAAACGTGATGTTACATGCAATGCAAGTGTAAGATGCACGGATAATCCTCTAACGATAAGTATTTTTAACAGTCAATTGAAAATACGCTGATTTTTTTCCTTCACAAAATTCGTATCGATAACTGACTTGGTCTTGTAACTTAACTTATCTGTAATGAAGCCAATTAAGAGTAGTAATGTAATTTCTTCTGCCATGGTTTTGAAGACAAATATGTATGCTATTATGCGAAGAAATGAAGGAAAAAGTTCAGCATTTCCTGTTGTGGCATGGCATGAATCAAATTTAAATTTATTTCGAATCTTATACAAGCCAACCACTCGATCTGGAAATTTTTAGAGCTAACACACACGCTGCTGGAACTGCTGGAACACACGCGTAACTGGGAGCGCATTGACGTCAAAACTGTTAAAAGTCGGGATAGTTTTCCAATTTGGCATATATCCTCTCAATCATTCTACATATAATGTTCGCATTTTAACAATTAATATTAACAATTAAACAATTAACAATGCTGGAAAAACTCCCATGTATAAATATTCAGGTAATGCAAATATGTAAATAAACGAAAACTGTAGAACAAAGATCGATACGGATGGCCTTATATCCTAAAATACTAAATGTTAACGCTATTTTCTCATATACGTGTGATTTCTTACTTGAAACAGATAAGTCTAGGGTGGGGATATCTCCATACACTTGAATTGTCCTTCGGCATATGTAAGTTGGCAACAAAATCAATGATATTCGAAATCGATTGAAATATTCCAAGTTCCACGTAGGTTTTTCTCGTAAGCAAACAAATTTACTGCAAAGATTAAGGTTGAATGTCTACGATTAGAATGGCATCAAAACACCGTGTTTGAATTGACCATAAATAATCCGCATACAAACTCTCATCAATATACCAAAACGCCCCATATTTCAAACGAATAGGTAAAATGCTTTCACACAAACGTAGATAAAGCCTGCTATTATAACTCTTCCTTTTGGCATGTACAAAACGACACCGAAGCATATGTATGTGAACTGCTTCCTTAGCCATTTCCAGCGATCCACAGAGTATTCTTAGGCCAAAATAGTGGACCAATATAAGTAGAATTACTGCTACGACACTAGAAAAGTATATAGGCAACGAAACAGTTTGTGGAGAACATTTCACACAAATCCAAATGCAAAGTACAAGCATCCAAAAGGATGCAGAGAATACAAGATATATTAAGCTATGTATTATGTTATATATCCTATAAAGAAGAATTCTTAGGAGAGTGTAAACATGGTAGAATCTACGGAAATCGCGAACCGCACAAATCAGCATTTTGGTCATGTGATACGCACGATCTGAAGCAATCAAGCCACACGTAACTAAGAAAGATCCAGTTCGAGTTATTTCCAGTGCCACCCAAAAAGCTACAGCAAATCGGCAGATTAAACCAACCAATATTTCAGTCATTGTCCTCTCAGTGGCAGGCGGGAAAACCATTTCAACCAGGTAGTAAGTCGTGTCGATGTCTGCCAGTAGACATCCTGTTGCCATGACCATAGGACCGCAGGAAATGACCACGGCTCCGATGGGCATCAATATCTCCATTGCAGATCCACTTGAGAATCGTTCCGGATTCCGAATTCCTATGGATAACAATGCATTAAGTTTCGTTTGAAGCACTCATGGCGTTAACCTGATAGAAAAAAAATTACCATTTTGCAAGTCCAGTGCAAGCTCAAGCTGGTCGTTTATATTTTGAATCATCAGTCTCGAGTTTCGTCCAAGGACAGCTACGCCAAATGTGAACATAAGGCAAATCGATCCTCCAATGACTGTCAGAGCTAAGCTGAGCGAATTGATGTCAATGTTAGCATACCCAGCTACTTGGTGTTGTAAGAGAAGAATGACATAGCATGAAACACCATACAAAAATACGACCAGAAGGGATACAAGAAGAGGAACTGATTTCCAAGATATTCCTTTCCATTCTAGTTTTGTATAGTCTTTATTCCATTTCCAAGGAATAGGCCAAACAAACCAGTACAATAGACTATGAATCCGAAAGGTCAGAATCTCGAAATCTTTCAAGGGTTGCTCCATATCTAAGTCAGAATGTCTGCGAGGATTTTTGAGCGGTTTTGGGTTCTGTATGTAAGCTAAATATGTATCGCCGGGAATTATTAAATGGTTTCGAATATCAAAAATATGAATTACGCAAATGAGATAAGGCTTTTCATATTAGTTTCGACCTTGATGTATAATTGCTATCTAATACTTTGATACTTTGAAAGATTATAGAGCAAACTAGAAAGAATTACAAGAGTTACAAGAGAAACATTAGTTCAAACTTGTAACGTGAACTGCGGGAATCACATAAAGTAAGCTTTGTGCCTTTCAATGCAGTAAAACCAAGCTATACATCGCATCGATGTGGTCGATAAATTGTCACAAACATGTTTTTTCGACTTCCGTCTATTTTCATACCAAGATATAAGCAGGCTTCAAGAAATCTACCTTTTCGAAACTAGAATCGCCTGTTCGTAAAAATAGTTCTGAGCAATATATCCACGTATACTCTGCCAACGCCAACCGTTATGTATACCTCATAGACAGTCATACATGCTTGATTTTAAAATGTTTTTCTAACTACTAACTACATATCTCTATTGATTTGGGCATTCAGCAATTCTTCACTAGAGGATACCTTGCATTCCCTTCGAAATAATCGTTTTATTGATTTGGACTGGCCTTAGGTCATGTATTTGGCTAATGTTTCGAAACAGGTCGTTCCACCAATGCCCCCAAACCAATGCTCTTCACAAAATATGAAATGATTATAGTTTTCGAATGATATATGCCAATAGAAAGCCATATTGTCATATCAAATGGTCAAAGAAGAGTTGCAGGACTGATATTTGGGGTGTTTGGGGAGATCGGTTTCAGCGTTTTATTTTGTATCAAAACTCCATTGTACATTCTTTTCAATGGAAATTCTCCTTAAGCGCTCTCAAGGTCAGCCATGGATGCAATGCAGACCAGGGAAAGTTAGGCTATCACACCATGAACATGTGTAAATATAGATAATTTAATTCAGTAATCTAAAATCGATGGAATTGTAGATTTAAACTTTTGCGCGAGAATTTGGTAACGTTTTCATATACTAAATTTGATTCGATTAAAACCTTAAGCTAATAATATATGATGTGAAATTTTTAATTTTGTATTTATAGAAGTAACAGATTAATTATGTTAGACCAAGCAAACCATTGCATATTTATAATCGTTGTAGGTGAGATTATCATATCACTCCAAAGCTGTATCTCAAGGGGACGAATACTTTGAAACTGTCGTCTACGTTTACCACTTCCCATTACTGCTTCATTCTTTAGCCAGCATCGTCTTGTTTTCCGTCCCGTCCATCCAATATAGCCCAAATAAGCAAATACAATGATATTCATTACATGAATAACTACCGCCGCCCAAAGTCCAGCCGTAAATATTACAAGTTTGCTCCAACTTAAACCGTCTTTGTATATACGGAATAGACCGTAAACAAGTAAAACCTCCGAGCTGGTAGCAGAAATCTGCAGCATTTCGAACGAATTTCTTTTGTTTATCTCTAGAAAATTTCCGAGAATAATCTGAATATGGCGAAGAAAGCGGTACGCTTCGAGATTAGAGTTTAGAAGGTCAATACTGACCTCTAAATATGATCTAATAGCAACCGACTGAAGCACAAACAATGTCATATTGAAGCAAGAATTAGAGCTACATTTGATTAGTGCGAGAATAAAGAAAATGGCAATAATGAATCGTCCAAGGAAGTCAGATAATCTCTGGAAATGCAGAGGCACTAAAAGACCAGTGTTTTTGTAACATTCCTCAAGGAATACATTTCCGCTGAAGGCAGGCACACATGGAAATAGCATTGGAATCAATAAAATTATTATATACACAGGCGGAAATGATACGAGTGACCAGCAAAAATACTTGGTGATTTGGTGAATTTTCGTGTTTCTCTGTCTTCGTCTTAGGACTAAAAACAGAAAAATGTTATTTGATCATATTAAAGGATTTGACAGTAAAAATCGCATAGAAAATTTTCATTTACCTCTACTCCAGTTGCATTCGAAAGTTAAAAACTCTGAAAAGAGGGCTACTAAGTTGGCTGCATGAGAATGACAATTTTTCAGTCCTCCGATGCAAACAAAGAAACCACAGAAAACAGCTAGACTGCAGATTTGTGTGAGGGAGTCGGACAAATGCCAGGCGCGTGTTGTTTGAAACATGGATATGACAACCCAAAGAATTGCTAGAAATTCTTGGATGTAATATATTGGCATGTTGTTCACTTCAATTTGATTACTAGTGGAATCCCATTTGAAGGGAAGAAGTCCTCCTAAACTTGTTGATTTTAGTACCAGCAAAGTTAATTTTGAGAGCCTCCCCAAACTCCCAATGAGACTAGAAGTGAATTCCATCCCTGATTGTTTTCAACGGAGTTTAAATATTTCTATATTTAGTGGAAAGCAATCAACAAAATTTTTTAATGCAAATGTTCAGTACTCCCTGTGCAAAATGTCAAACAACAACTCGTCTTTGAAGAGAAAAAAAAACAATGTTGTACATGTTCAAGTTTTTAGGCATGGCGTCGTTTATTAATAGAGCAGCATTAGCAGCAAGAGCTTTCGTGAAATTTTCTTGAATATTGATTACTTGATAACATGCTGCAAACTTACTTGTGTGGATGGGTTGAATCGGAGAAAGAAAAGAAAGAAGATTGAAAACAGTCTGACCATGGATATTTTTACAGAGAGTATGTAAAAAATTGATCGCCTAACTGGACTAAATTGAAAAAAGTGAGGAACAATAATTTTTAAAAAGTCTCAGCAAAACAGGGTGAAAACTGAAAACTTTGAGGACCAGATTAAGTAACATGGTTAGCAACGGTTCCACGTGTATATTAAACACGAAATTTGAAATGGATTTGGGAAAAATTTAAAATTCAAAAAAGTCAGATGTTAATTATAGTTAGCTTATTCAGTAACTATCAAAGAATGATAACAATGTGGGCATGGATTTACAAAGGACACAGAAGTCGTTGGATACTTATGTGTCTTTAGTGTAATTTAATGTAATTAAGTGGCAATATTTGAAATAAACACAAACGAAAATGGACAAAATGTTAGAGTATGGAGTACGTATGTAAAATTAATTTACACGCTTACTCAGATTTGTAGAACACATTCGCAAATACGCGATTAAACTTGTTTAAAATGAGACTACGTACGAATTTTATTTCGAGCGGCTTAAATCAGTTGTAACAAAGCACGTGTCTTAGGTTGAATTTGAATTTACCAGTTTGTTTAAAACTTTACTCACTTTCCAAATTAATATTTATTTACTGGGCGATAGTCACCCCAGAAACGTTTGCATTTGCACTGATATTTTGCCTTGAATAGGATGTCATCGGTCGAAACTAAGCTTCAGAAGTATTATTCTGATTTCAAAGTTTCGATTCTGTAGGAGTTTGGATACTGGCTTGTGCGTAATCCGAGGCGCTCGTATTTGTAACATTGTCAGGACTTTTATCTATCAATAAGCCATTGGAAATTGTTTGTGATTCTTTTCTAATTTAGGGAATAAACTTTTGTATCTTCGTGTAGTTCGGGGACCTAATTTAGTGGACAAAGACTCTCCATCTGGCTGGTAAATCTTCTATCCGAGTTCGATCAGCAGAGTCACCACTAAATGTAATCGTGTAATGTTACGTAATGAACCGCGATTTAGTGATAAGCAATATTTCAGACGGCAAACGTTTGAAAGCATTCAATATGTAAAATATAATTGCCAAGTTTATGATTACACACTTAAGAAAACCTCCATAATTACTTATGCACTATGCTTTATTATTGGCAACAGGGTGAAAATGATATTCGTCAATGTTCGCCTATAATTTATGCATTTAGGCATGATATTTACTTGTACTAGCTGGTTTTGTACAAAATCGTTAGTAAATGTTAAATGATGCATGAAACCAATCCATATTCTTCCTATGGGTATTACCAATAAACTTATTTTGTAAGTGGATATTAACCAGCAACATCCCAACTGGTACATGGTAGACGGAATGTGGTACATAGTCCATGCTGATTCAGACAATTCAACATGAACATCTACATTTTAATATGAATGCATAGTGAGAATACAAACAATAATATCCAACTAAATTGAATGGCGTGAAAGTATTTTCAAAGAGTTCGATATACACGTTACTAAATTAGATAATGGAGACAATTGATTCGATAACAATATAGGATGTTTTTATGTGTGAGCTAGCAAATAAAATAGTATTTCCAAATACTTCTAGACATAAAAGTAATACTTCAAAACAGCAGTGAAGCATTCACCATATTATCAATCATATGACTAAAGAATACATCAGTAAACCCTTTGCGTATTGGGAAAAACCCTGCAAAGTTGAATTGTAAGGATTTTTCTGCCCGCCAAACCTTGTACTCAATCCGCTGTGATATTTTGACGGATCCGGAACAAAAGTTTGTTTGAAGCCGACTCTTGATCATATTATTAGATGTACACTGGAACGTTTCCAAGGCTAATAGGACAACGGCTGTAATTAGAAGTACATAAGCAAATGTGAACATCAGTGTAATATAGATTACTGTTGGAATTTTTCCAAAGCATTTAAATGCAAACCAGGAAAGCATTACTCCCAACGCATGTACCATAATAAGAATAAACCCTGTTATGTAGTCCAGAAACTTTTTTAGAGACAGCAGAAGCATACGGGTTTGAACGTGAATGTTGTGCGCGTAAGTTTTACAAATGCAAATTTTGCTAACAATAGAAATCAACAGAAACATAAAGCAACATAAAAATATTAAGAGAGTTGAGAAAAATCTGCAAAGTTCCATTTCTCCCAGCAAGACTAAAATTGTTCGAACCCACAAATTAACGAAAGTAGTTGGAAGTTCCCTTGAATATGCTGGTGGAAGAATGTATTTTTCTGCAACAAGGTATGTGGGGTCAAGATCCGCAGCTACGCACAAAAGTGCCACGGGCAAGGGCAAAGTTGCAACAAACATAATTCCGAAGTATACAGACGAATCGATCAGTTTTCGACGCTTACATTGCTGACAACTACAGGCACGTGACTTAACCATTTTCGTCACCTGGTTTGCTGGAGCTGGCTCTGAGTCCAATTGGAGGCTACCAATACCTGTTGGGACCATTCAAATTATAAAATCATAAGGACACAGTATCTTACTAGATAGTTATGCTTACGTACATTCATTTTCGATTTTCTGCAGTACGGTGATCGCCTCACATGCATCGCGGTTTACAAGAAATGAGGTGTAGATCCCAATTATCAGAATTCCATATAAAAATAAAAGAACTAGAAATACTGTCTGGAGCGAGCTCCAAATTACCCATGGTGGTAGCGTGCTGAGACCTGAGGTGATAAACTGATATAGTAAAATAGACACACAGCCCATTACGCCGACTCCCCAAATGAGGAAAACAATCATCAACCAGGGAATTAATCCCCTGATGCTTTCATGCGCTGAGATTCGGATTGTCCCTTTGTAGCATTGTATACGTATAATGCATGGAGGCATATATCGAAACACTACGTTGTACAACCCTATAGATTGTAGCAATATTGGTGTGATGGTGGTGTTTCTTGTGATGCATCTCAAGGGTGTGGATGCCATTTTGCGTATTTAAGTTTTTTGTGGACAATACGTACATCCGGCAGTGACCGAGAGCCAATATCTACTAATCATTGCCAGCGACGCTATAGTCTCGAGGATTCCCCACCCAAAACCCAACAACAGGAAACATTACGTGGTCTAGCAGCTTATTGATCGTACATGTCCGTCCCTGAATGTTAAAATCTAATTTAATACTAAACGTCCAGCAGTATAACATATTGAAAGTTCGGAAGATAAGAGAAAAGCATTCAAAAAATAATAAAATCGATGCTTAGCTATAACTGCCAGCAATGAGAGGGAAAATCCATCAAATAACGTTTGCTAGCTTACTGAGTTGTCCAGGCCTTGAAAATGCAAAAAACAATATGTAGAAGGATAATTTTTCTATATTCGATAATCGTCAAAAATATTTAGGCAATGTAGGTAAACCATTAAGACTCTCGATTAGTACTTGTACCAAATGTGCTCACTGGTCACGTTTTTTGAAGGCAATCAATTTTTATTTAAATTAAGATATAATTTATTGGTGTATTAATAAGACAATAGTGATTACCAACCCTTTTCTATGAAACGTGAGAAACAAGTGGATGATTTTCGTTATAGGAATCAGGTTGCCGACTGATTATATACTGGCATATTGATGTAAACTGAATAAATTTAAATAAACAACTTAACTCCGGGAAAAAGGTTCATTCGGCTTAAATCCAAAACTGAGCTTAAGGCCAAACAAAACCACATGGTTTTTGATTGAGCTTGTCAACAGAATCGTATATCTTTGTCTTGTCGGCATAACCATGTGGTTTTGTTTGGCCTTAAGCTCAGTTTTGGATTTAAGCCGAATGAACCTTTTTCCCGGACTTAAGTTGTTTATTCAAATTTATTCAGTTTACATCAATATGCCAGTATATAATCAGTCGACAATCTGACTCCTATAACGAAAATCATCCACTTGTTTCTCGCATTTCATAGAAAAGGGTTGGTAATCACTAATCACTATTATCTTATTAATACACCATTAAATTAGATCTTAATTTACATAAATATTGATTCCCTTCAAAAAACGTGGCCAAGGAGCACATCTGGTACAAGTACTAATCGAGAGTCTTAATAGTTTACCCGTCTTGCCTAAATATTTTTGACGATTATCGAACATAGAAAAACTATCCTTCTACATATTGTTTTTTTTTGCATTTTGAAGGCCTGGACAACTCAGTTAGAAAAGTTTTACATTTTGATGGGTTTTTTCTCTCATTGCTGTCAGTTATATCTAAGTATCGAAATTATTTTATTTTTTGAATGCTTTTCTCTTATGTTCTGAAGTTTCAATATATTATGCTGCTGGACGTTTAGTATTAAATTTGATTTGATTTAAACCAGCGTAACTACAGCATACCTGAGGAAAAATCGGGATTTGTTCCAATCAATCGCAACGTTAAGACGCTCTTACTCAACTAATGTGTATGAGCTTTTAATGTGTACCTCACTGATTACAGAAAATATTTACACCCGAAACCATTCCATGTAGCTCACGAGTTTAAAATTTACACATCTGGCTTCTACTTTACCCATATTCTAATCACGTCTGGATACGAAATCGTTTAGTATAGTAGCCTAAATGATGAAGTGAAAGTTTTGATAAAACACTACTACGGATTACGGCGCAAGATGCCTTGTGAGATATCCAATTTTGAAAATTTTGATTGTATTGTATTATTCATATTAATATCGAACGGAATACGAGACATGCACCTATTACATGTTTTATCATAGTGAACGAAGAAAACAGACCAATTGTGTCTATGTCATTGCCATAGTATGACATTGTTTTCTTGTTTAGATAGAAAATATTGGTGGACCAAGGTTTCATTAGGCAGAAAACTGGACTAACCAGAACTAGAAAAGTTGGAAAGTGTTTGGATTTATTTTATTCAAGGCGGAGTCAGAGTAAATGGAAACCAAAGTGGAATTTACAAGTCCGCTCTAAAACCACTTCAGAATATTACGATCTACTAACTCGTCAATTTTTTCAATATGCTGACTACACAAAGATACACGATTCTGTTGACAAGCTCAATCAAAAACTCTTTGTGAGAAATTCTATACAGGCGACAAGGTTCAAAGATTTTATTTTTAACAACTCGGAAGATTTTGAAGTAGTTTGGGTCATTACACGTCCACATTACCTACCCAAATCTGTCTCAGTCATAGCAATATGTTGTGTGTAT
>JAAXOA010001139.1:0-17278 GCA_036561885.1 Salina celebensis
CAGGGATCGGCCCGCCTGGAAATTTTCAATCCCGGCCCTAATACGGATTGAATATTTATAACTTCCGTTATATGTGCAAAAAAGAGTAATTTGGTAACAATTTTTATCTCATTTGGAAGCTCCTAACGTATTAATAGGTTTAATAATGTAGTGCAAGTTTTGCTATTGTCTTGTCTAATTTGTCGTGGTTTTCCCGGATGGTAATGAGGAAGTGGGGGCTCGGGCTCAGGTGTTGATAATGCATGCTTCAGCGAGTGTAATTCATTATGACTTTAGCATGTAAAGGGTACTGCTATTGTTGGTAAGACTAACTGTGAGGGTTCGAAACATAAAAAGCGAATCTCGGTATTAGTGAAACCGAAAACTAACTAGCTAACTAACTATATAGCTATCAATGAAGCCGAAGTCGGTCAAGAAGACTTAATCAACGTGTTTAAGTATTAGTCTAACATGCTTGTTGAACATAATAAATGATAGGAAAAGTAAGATGCTGTTTGAGTCCTCTTTAATTTAAAAAAAATTGACAGAAGACAAAAGTTAAGCCGTAATCGCAATGAAAACCGAGTGGTCTTGTAAATTATGCTTTTAGCTTTGCTGCTGAGAAGTGGATGGGAAACTAAGGAAAGAGAAGGCTGCAGTAAAAATTCATAAGAAAGTTGAATCATAGGAGATCAAAGCTAAATTTAGTGTAAGTATGTACTTAGTGTGAATTAACAAACCCATTAAACTTTTATATATTTTTAGACATATTTTTATATTATTTTATCCTGAAATTGTAATTTGGTATATTGTCCGTCCCGGCCCTCGCCTTCGGCGAGGCCGTCCCGGCCCGCCTGCCAGCAGGCTCTGGCAGGCTCTTCGCGGCGGCACTGATTAGTACTGCATCCAATAAATGGAGTTTAATTAAAGATTGCTTACCAAATACCAACAACCCTGGATAAAGTAGCTTTTATCAGTCTTGTTTGTTTATGAACCTGCGGGTTCAGCTGTTGTGTAAATCAAAACACCTGCCTAAGCAGATGTCGCAACGGACTAGGATTTACTGCATTTAGTGCAATCCATGCCAATTTTTGCATTGAATAAATTTAAATGATTAAAGATTGAACTGGAAGTAGTGCTAAAGTGTGTTTCGTATTGAATTGTACATGTGTTGTTTAATTGGGAACAGTGACAGGCTGTTGAGTGTGCGTTGACACATTTAAATGCTGAGTGGGCGTTCCCATATTATACAACCGGAAATTCTATGCAGTTTAAGTTTCCAAGATGAGCTTCCTCCAAGAATTTGATCGTCCTTTGACAACCGATTGGATGCAGATTGGTGATGCAGTTGACAATCCAGAATATTACAGAAAAATTGAGTTATACGATATGGGATGGAGTTCTCAAAAGGTGGATGTTGAGAACTATGCAATTGTCGGTGCATCGTATGGAGGACCGATAGCAATAATTAAAGATGACAAAAAATTTCTTCGTGTGACAGCCCAAATAACCGCAAAACCGATTATATCAATATTTACAGCATCAGGACATCTAATATCGTCAGTTAAGGTAATAAATATTAGTCATGTGGTGAGCACATCCCGTTCCGCAGATTTAAATGTAAGTGTGATATGATTTCAGTGGGACTCTGGAGTCCTTGTACGCATGGGATGGTCCTCCACTGAAGACCTTTTATGTGTTCAAGAAGACGGCAATATTCTAATTTACAATTTATTCGGCGCGTCTAAAGAAACTGTCCAGTGTCTTATAGGAGCGGTAAGTTGAATGATACATGTTGTCTTATGCACAGTCGAAAAGAAAGTTGTCCACGATTCAGCATGTAAAATATTTCAAATGTATTCTGTTTTGTATCGTGTAGGAATCGAAGGAGAAAGCATTTGAAGCAGAAATATTTCCAAGCAACAATGGCACGGGTGTCGCATATCTCACAACGAAAGGAAACTTTGTCGTTGTTAGTAACTACAGAAACGCCCGCGTCACAAGGTTCGCTCAGGTGCCATTTCCTGAAACAAAAATCACGGCGTGGACTGTCGTCGCCGTTAATCGCCAAACGTTCATTGTTGCTGCAAGAGAAACCACAGTCTACCGAATCGATGCCAACCAAGCCGACATGATGTCACCTGAGTTTGTTTCCGTTGCTGGAATGAATTCAGCAATCAATTTCATGGCTGTTTCATTAAACGGATTGCACATAGCTTTGCTCACTGAATCCGGAATACTCTGGCTAGGATCTAGTGACTTTGCGACCAAATATTGTGAACATAGTTTGGGTCTCAGAAGAAAACCGAAACAAATGGTTTGGTGTGGGTCCAAAGCTGTTGCAGTTAGTTGGGATAACACTTTAGTTCTAGTCAACCGGGATGGAGAAAGTATTTCTTTTACGATGGACAGCCAATTCGCTTTGGTTCCGGAAATCGACTGCGTTCGCGTGGTTGGAAACAATACACATGAAATAATTCAGAAAGTTCCTAAAGAAACCAACTCCGTGCTTGGAATTGGAAGCGTTACTCCTGGCTCGGTGCTCTTCTTGGCCTCCAATGAGTATTCCAAGGGAAGTCACAGGGCAGATGAGTACATAAGAACGATTAGAAGTATGAACGAAGCTGTAGAGGAGTGTATCAGTGCAGCAGGTCACGAATTTTATCCACCGACACAAAAATTACTATTGAAGGTATGTTTTCCGACTAAGGAGTACAGAGAACAACAATTAACATTTTAGATACTACGGTTAGGGCATTTTGTTTGACTCGAATGATTTATGTTCAACAACGACAAAACGATCTCGCCTTTTACATTCTTGATAAATTGTTTGGTAAGGACTCGAGACAACGTTCCAAGCGAAAATTAATGAAATCAAGTGAGATAATTCACGTAAAAACACCGAGATCGAACGATGAATTGAGATTGAGAAAAACCTTCATTGAAATGTTTTTTGTTGATTTTACAGATCTTGTTTCGGAAAACTTATTTTTCTAATGTTCGTGAACTAAGCTTTAACCTATTTTCATTGATTTTCAAAACTTTTTGCTTGCACCTTTGTCACCATCCAGTATTTAGTATCAAAAGAGAGGTGATTTCTTTTACTGTTTATAGATACAATTACACGCGAGTCAAATCAAGCTAATAATTGAAATATTATTGAAGGTCTCACAGTATAATATCAAGTTGTTTCATTGTGTGCCAAAAATAATGCTTGACAAATGTTTCCAATCTGTGTAGGCAGCCCAGTTTGGAAAATGCTTTCTTACCAAATACAGCCCAGAGGGATTTGTTCACATGTGCCAAATGCTAAGGATCCTTAACGCTGTGAAAGACTTCAACATTTCCATACCTTTGACATACACGCAGTAAGTTGAAGAATTTAGTAATATGAATTGATGTTTGAAGTTTTTAATTTTCAGCGATTAATAGGTTTGAAATGTGTGTGGTTTGTTGCAGACTGGAGAAACTCACCATTCCTGTTCTGATTGACCGTTTAGTTCTTCGTCGACAGTACTCCTTGGCGATTAAAATTGCAGAATTTTTAAAGTTACGAGAATCGCAGGGAAGATCTAGAATTTTGGCACACTGGGCTTGTTACAAAGTTGGACAGACACACATAGAGGAGGGCAAACTGGCAGATGAAATATATGAAAAACTTAAGTCGGATACAAGCATTAGTTATAGTGAAATCGCCAACAAAGCTTTTGATGCTGGACGCAAGAAGTTAGCTTTAAAGGTAGTTGCAATTTGTAATCTTCTGATTAGCTCTGAATTCTGTATTAATGGAGATGCCTTTGGCCCTGTCTGTAGCTGGCTGGATTTGAGGTTCGAAGAAGTATTCAAGTGCCATTGTTATTAAAGTTGGGTGATAAAGACACGGCCCTGAATAACGCAGTAGAAAGTGGAGACGCCAACTTAATTTATGATGTTTTGTTGAACCTACGCGATAATATGCCACTAGGACAATTTCAGGTATTCAAGATTGATTTTCTACTACATTAGAGATGCCACATAGGTCAACGATGCATATAATTGTCAACGAATGTGGTTTAAATGAAACATCTTTTAATATTCTTAGATGCTTATAAGAAAGTACCCAGTTGCCCAAAAATTATACATCAAATACTGCAAAATATTCAAACCAGACACAGTTCGGGATATTTACGACCAAGAAGATGATTTTGAATCACAAGCTGCCTTATTTATAAAAGAAAGTTATTCGGATCAGGCTCAAAGGGTAAATTAAATATTCGTAGTTGGTGGGTTTTTAAAATCATGTTACTATAATTATCTGTCTTTTCCCCGTAGAATTTTGCCGGCCGACTGTCATCATTGACGTCCGCGCAAGAAATGTATAAAAAGGCAAAGAACGAGTTCATGGGAAGTATTTGCGAGGAACAAATAAGATTACTGAAATATCAACAACAACTGGAACAAAAATACTCTAAAAGTTTTCTAGATTTATCCTTACGAGACACTATCAAAGAACTCCTTAGCTTGAAGGAGCCAAAACTTGCAGATAAACTGCGTAGCGAGTTTAAAGTTTCCGAAAAAATGTAAGACGATTTTTTTAGTTCTTCGTGTTCTAT
Organism: Salina celebensis; assembly: GCA_036561885.1. Lineage (NCBI taxonomy): Eukaryota > Metazoa > Arthropoda > Collembola > Entomobryomorpha > Paronellidae > Salina > Salina celebensis. The sequence goes on from JAAXOA010001139.1 coordinate 4,572, forward strand.
TGAAACTTTCGCTGTGTATTTTATATGGCTTAACGATGAGTTCTAAACTTCCTTGTCGAAATTTTACAGGTTCTGGAGTATCCGGTTGCAGACCCACGCTGAGCTCCATGAGTGGGCTGACGTAGAGAAAATGTCAAAGACTAAGAAAATCCCTGGTGGATTTGAGGTGGCTAAAACTATCCAATTGATAACATGTTAATAGTTTCAAAAGTCAGCGAACTCACTTCATCATATTATGGTTTTAACGCACAGGAATTCGTGGATGTGTGTCTCCAAAATGGCAACAGAGCTGAGGCTCACAAATACCTACCCCGTGTCAGAGAAGACTTGCAGGTTAAATATTACGTGATGGCAAAGTAAGAATGTTACACCAGTCTCTCTAGTGTGATTCTATACTAAAACATTTAGTTAGTACCGCTGTAAAATAATACGAGTTTACTTATTAAAATCTTCGGTATTTTTTAAACAGATACTTCGAAGAAGCAGCAAACTTGGCAATGGAAAGAAAAAATGAAAACGAGCTACTATTCGTAAGGTCATCTTGTATAACGAGCGATCGCAATCTAGCTATCAAAATTGAAGAGTATGTTACCCAACTAAGGACCGCTCCCCCGGACAGGAACAGAGGAATTCGCAAGTAATCTTTTACACACAAAACTATGTTTGTTTTAATAATTTTCAACTACAACTTAAATAAAGATTTCTTAATCAACTCAATTCGGTAGGTATTTCATTGATTTTTCAATTGTTTTTGTGTAATAATTATCTGTCAACGGATTAGTCAAGTAGACACGTCAAGCAGACTAGGAAAAACAAGAAAACAGATTGTAAAGAGACTTGAATGATGAAGCAGTTTATGTCTGTCATTACCATTTTCGTTTCAAAGAATTTGCCATCATTCATCAAGTGGAGTACATGAAAAGTTCTAATAATAGTATCTCCCAGTCCCCATACGTGAATCACCTAAAAGCATCCTTATAAATACCGACAACCTAGCCATCGGCAAGGACGTTTATCTCCTTGGCGGTGAGCGATGATGTAATTGTGAATGTCAAAACTTATTTGGTTAATAGTCATCGTCATATAATGATCCTTACACATGTGCCATTTCGCTGTACCCCTTGTGCTCTAAGTATTCTTTTTCCAAACATTCGGCCACACGCTTACCTAGTTTTTTTACGTTACCTTCACACGTTGTCCTAGGTTATGTCCGCTTGAATTTCGACACTTAACTTGCTTGGTCGTCGTGGTCCATTCTGGTTGTTAAAATGTTAGCATGTTTGACTAACTGAAGTAACAAATTCTCACCTATCAACCGTCGACTGAAGTACATACAGAAATGTGTAATTACCTACTGCGCAAATAATACAATGGAAAAATAGAACAGGGTGAAATAAAGCTTTGGCTAATAGAAAATTTTAGTGAACCATTAGCAAAAGATATTAAATTGGTATATTTTTAGGTTTCATTTACACACGTGGAATTAGTTAGTTTTGTTTTTGTCTCCCATCATGAACAATCTTACTTCGCATTGACTTTGTCATGATTAAAATACAGATCAAAAGCAAGGTCTAATCATTATGTTGATTGATTACAATCCTTCTACTCATGCTAAGATTCTATTATTCATACCATTTCTTGTGAAAGCAAATATTCAACAAAGGAAAGAACAAGGACTACTCTGAAGATCATTTCGCATGAAAGGAACTCGCTACCAATTAAATCATCACGGTTCAATTCTACTTGACTTTGAGAAATTCATCGGGTACTTTTGTAATCAACTGCGGCAGTTGCCAACGACAGTTTATTGTCATCCTTCTATTGCTGGTCAAGATACACATTAGCCTAATTCCAAGGCTATATAAACCAATCCTGATAATTGCTTAATCCAAGTTTGATAGTGAGAAATGAATAAAAATGAATACATAACGTTGATTCATGACTAGCAAGTGCTGCTGTAGCATCTTTATTCGTAGCTAAATATTTTTCAAAAATGTACAAGTAAATATATTATCGTATTAATCGCATATAAGCGCATTAACAATCATTAAAAGATAACACAAGTGTAAATGAAGAAATAAAGTTAAAAAATACGAGTAAAATGAGTTGCCTGTGTACTCCAAGTGTTTAGAGACAAGACTGGAACTACCTTGAAAGGAAATCACAAGTAAAAGGCAAGCATGAAAGTTTCAACAAGAAGAATAACATTTATTTTGTTATTTTGGCATCTTTTGTGTCAGTGTAATTCTGAATAATGTTGTGTTCATTAATTATGTTGTATGCTATTGATTACTATATTTTAATCGGGGGTAATTCATAATGCAACACAATTTTATATTTAAACGCTCCGCAAACATCTAAATTGTACGTAATAGATATCAAAAACGGTAAATACTTTGAGTTTCAGTTTACCCCTAGTAGCTAGCAGTGTATATTGTAATACTGTTATGTAATATGTAAGCTCCTTTGCCTTGTAAACCGTGTAGTGAACGGGGAGCATCCCTGCATTTTATTTGGAACGGTTATGCAGTTAGTTTCGTGGAAAGAAAAGTTAGTTGAATAACTACATGTACTGTTAAGTGAGTAATAGGTTCCAGTACTTAACGTGTCAAAGGTGCGTAAATGAGTTGTGAATTAGAATTTGCCGTTGGTATCCGTTTACAAGTATTTAAGGGAATGGTATGCCAATCGGTGGAAAGGGAAGAAATGGTGGTAATCCTGTAAACGGTGACGGTGGCAACAGCGGTGGTGGAGGTGGTGCTACAGGTTGCTTCCAGAATTTTAGTCGTCTACTAAGAGTCGAAGAAGGGTGTGTTCTAGCGTCCGCAGTTGTGTGACTATGTAAAAAAATCAAGTGCATACAAGAATACAATTAACAGTTAGTTGTGCAGAATTTTAAAATTATAACTAAAGAAAATAAATTATTGTTAGTGTAAATGCTAAAACTAATACTTTTTTTTACATGAAAACTTGCATTGTCAACTACAAACCCAAACAACCCATCTCAACAAAGCAGTCTACTTAAAAATTGTGTACAAAATAACGATTTAACATTAATTCCTAATTTTTAAAGTCTCCTCATAGTCCCTTTCATTTGAATGCAATTAAGTCGCTAGAAAACAACTTCATTATCAAATAGACGATGCAATCTTTAAAAACTCATCGGACAGAATTGGAAATGACTAGAATAAACCAAGTGACAGTTTCTAACAATCATTTAAACTAGTCTCTGTACAATTTTTCCAACATGGTAATTGGACCAAACAAGATGTCACGCATATTATGCTTAAGTATCTTCGTAACACTTATGGTGTTATCCATGGCCAGTTAATGAACATTTTGTTGATTCATGAATACTTGAATTATGTTACAAAAGGTGTAAAGTAAAGTGTTTGCAGAAAACATTAATAATATCTGTAACGCATGGAAGGTGTCATTAGTAAATTTTGCCAGAACCTCCACGGGCTGGTGACGCACATTGCCCTGGATCTAGGACACGGAAACTTCTTCAAGCACTCCGCAAACTGCCTGTCGCACTCGCATAGGTGTGCTCCGCATATCCCCTTCCAGCCACGAAAGTCGCTTACTGGAGAACAAAACACAGGATCAATACATCACTCACTTATGTTTTTTTTCTCTAATTGGGGATCATAAGAGATATTTTATTACCACACTGAGGGCGTCCATGATCACATCGCCAGTAGTATGGTACAAAGTATGTCAATAGTGGAGGGCATTTGGCATGGTGGTAACACCAATCGTGTTTGGCACAGCATCTAATAAAGTTAACACAAGGAGCGTGTATATAACAAAAGAAAATATTGACATATCTCATCCTCCCATCCAACTCACTTGTCTATTCCATCAACAGTAAGTCCACTTCCGAGAAATCCACAGTAGCATCCGTAACCTTTAAATATTAGAGGATTACAACCCGTGGAACATACAACCATGTCATAAAGATGAACTACGCTGCGGCGTGGCCGCTTTCGAGAGCGGACTGAGTTTTCACTCTCAATTCCGTCAACTTCGGCTTGTGAGCCTTGTCGAAAGCGGAGCTTCCCTGAGGTATGTGACACATTGCCAGGAATAAATCTTTCTACTGTATCATAATCGTCATAGTCAAAGATATCTGAAGGATCTTCCAAGTGAGGGTTTTGGGCGGCAATTGGAAACGAAAAGTGTTTTGTTTTATGGCTTCCTATCACTTCGTCAGTTCTTTTCTCTTCTCTACTTTCATCCGAGTATTTTTCCTTATTGGGATTCTTCTTCCGATAATGCCTGACGTTTTGGGGAGTTTCTAGACTGTGAAGCTTTGTACGCATAGATCCATCGCGGCCTGTGCCAAATGCACTGGTTTTGTTAGGAGTCGGCGGGTCCGTGATAGACGGTAGCCTTTTATTCCCGTTTGAAAATATGGCCTTGAAATCCTCACTGGAATTATCTTCCTCTTGACTGTTCTTCATGTTTGGTACAAAATTAATATTAATAACATTTCTCCCTGGATGAGAACTACGATACTTTGTAGAAATCGTTTTAACATTCTCGTCGTCACTTCCATTTAAGCTCAACAGTAATTTGTCACGAGGCGTGTGGAGCAACGTGTCAACGGTTGGCTCTAGTTTGTACTGCATTGGATTTTGATGGTAGTTCAAAGGAGGGTAGCTGGAGTAGTTGTAGGGAAATGAGCTGTTCCTATACTTAGCTCCGTAAAGCCCCATGCTTGATATTCTTTGCTGGAGGGCGTCATCCTCATCTTCCTCGCCCATATGGGATAACGATTCAGCACTTTGATGTGTCAATCTTTCCTTTCCAGGGATATAGATGCCTTGGGTAGGAAACATGCTAAAACTTGTATCGTGCATATCATCAATTCCACCTACAAAACAACATAAAAATGCTTATTCTTTGGTAAATGAATTAATATCTCGTCCTCTTTCATAAAAAACACGTGTTGAGCTTGAGCTGCGCATAAAATCATTTATTATTATTACAATACAATGCATAAAAAACTATTAGCACGTGGCTCACGTGGATATGCAACTGCATGTTATATAAATTTTGCAATATTATTATCAATTCTGCACTCATAAAACAAACAAAAAAGAATATTTTATTGCTTTGCTGTATATGTAATAAGCATACTTTTATGAATTCATTTTGAAACAATAATGACACGCTGTCAAAGTCATCTTTAGTTCCTTATCGTTATCGGTGACACTGTTTAAAATGCATCTTATTTGAATAGTTGTGAAGGAAACCGTACTCTGTAGGGTAGGAAGCACGTAAACCGTCACACAGTTAAACACGACTTGCAAGGAAAATCAGCAGCGTATCTGTAGGCTTTGAAACGCTTGACAAACCAGAAGGATCATACTTCTTGGTATTCTCTAGGAACTAAAAATTATTGTTATCGTTTTTCGTTCTCTTGTGCTCAATGGAGAAGTACGTTTTTCATGCAGTACTTCTTTATCGTGAGTGATACTTTAAATCTTTTGTCGGTCTACAAAGAGTTGAAGAGTATGACAGATATCAGATAAGTGCATATCACCGTTTGAATCAGAACTGCAAAAATAATTTATAATTAGTCCTTCGGGCATTTAATGAAAATTTGCAAACTTTTGCGGGCAGCCTTAAGTGTTTGTAACAACGAACGCGTGCTGTTACAATACGGCTAAAGCATTAAAGACGATTCGACAAACAGTTGGAACTAACAAGAAAACTTTCTTATGACGATGTTTTCTGCATTCCGTGAGATTGGGCTTCCATCCCTTGCATCCATGTAATGCTATCAACTCAAAATAATTATATGTGGTAAATTAACTTTAATCCATTTATAGATTTTGTTTAGACCACATAACGGCACCGATTATAGAAGCCTAAAGCAATTCGCGAAAAGTCAAACATAAGACTGATTTCTCTAAATTGTGAATATCATGGATGTGCAAGTAGTGCACTTATGCTAAATGGTTGTTTTTTTCAAACACGAGTTTTAATGGAAGGCCCTTGCTTGTTTTCTGTTGATTACATTTGCACTTCATTTTCACGAAGATAAGCGAGAAAGAAACGAGAAACATATCCTCATTTGAGTTATTGACAACTGATCGACTATTTCCTTCCTTCCTATTGCCTATTCACGCGTAACAGTTAACGAAAAATTTGCAAGTATTGAGCGTGTAATATGGGCTGTGTTCAGTGAACATAAAAAATTGTGATTTTAAGGGATGATCTTAATAGCGTGAGAACTCGTTTTAATGTTACTGTGCCCGATGAGTAATCTGATAATTTGTATTCAAATGGCAGCACACTTGTTGATTAACGTCTTAATCTACAATCATCATCTTCATGGTTGTAATATTGTGCACTTCCTCTTTTTATCACTGTCACTATCAGTATTACCACGTAGTACGCTTACTGATTACACAACGATGACATAAATTGTCACTTAAGACATATAATACCAACACCGGTAGCATAACTGGCTTATTGCTTTGTAGTTTATCTATCGTAATTTGAAAGATGAAAAATTTGCGTAAAAAAAATAATTTAGATTTTTCATGTAAGCAGCAGTTAATTTCATGATTAATATTAAAAGTTGTAGTTAGTTGCTAGGTGCTACGTTGATGGCTTTTTACATTCCAGAATTCAGCATGATGATCGGAGTGTTCATATTATGTTGCTATTTGCTGTACGGTGGCTGCAATTTGTGGATTTTCTACAGTTCTGCTAAGAGTTGTAAGCTTGTGTAGATCAAACAATTCAAGCTTTGAAGAAAAAATGTCTAGCCCTGGCTTGGGCTACTTTTTTCACTTTCTTCAAATGCGGAAATTGCATAACAAGACTACAAGCAAAATTACAGTAAAGTCAACAATGTTTTAGTGTATGTTTTTTTTCTTCTGAAATTATGTTGGATGGACATTTTAAAGCTTTTTCTATTTCGATCAGCCAGTACTTTTTTCTCCTTGAAGGTAACAGACCATACGAAAGATATTCTGCAGCGCCCCATGAGTTGCAAAATAATAAGATTACACAATAATATGCATAATAGGTAGGTAGAATGTCACAGTACACATATAAGTTTGTGCTCTACTTGCTATTCACAGTGACAGCAATTATTATTAGCCACTCTGATTACTTTTGGTGGTTACAGAAAAAGTTTATCCAATTCCAAATGGATTATTCATCTAAAGTGAAAAGATTGGTTAAAATTCCGCCTATTACGCCACACGTTGTAACGGGTATTTGTAGCAAGACCGTCCATATTTCATGCTCAGCTCCACTTTATGACTGCTTAATTGTTCCATTTTTGTAACAACTTGTGAACAACCCTATAATTGGATTAATGTGTTACATGGAACACATTGCTCCATGTCATATTGCGTATAACATGAGATTCATTTTGTTAATGCAGAATATCGCAGGACAATCAAAACGGTTTAGGATTGCACCATAATTACTTTCCGACAAATCCAAATCCTCATCACCCTTTTTCTCATCAGCGTAGTAGAAGAAATGCTCACGTTTTACCTAAGATGAGCAAACATTGGCCAATTAATTAGATATACACATGTGACATAATTACCTTGTCCAGCAACTCCTATAGAACCAAGTAGAACAAAAATGAGAAGTGTTCCAACACCACCCACGGTGAATACGCATGTTGTAACATGAATGGAAACTATGTCGGTAAATAATATCCTTAGTCTGGTTGCAGGTCGATCAAAACAGGCATTCCCAGTAGAAACCGTTGTTGTTTCGTTACCATTATAAACACGCCCATTAAACGCTCTTTGTCGTCGTGAAATACGGTAACTTAATGGTTTTACATTCATCATCGCCAACTTGCACCCAAATTGTGTCAAAATTGAGGACAGGACTAACCAAACACAGGGCTGGTCTGTTGGTCGTTTGATTAGACAGATCTATCCAGTACAAAGGGGAATACATGTAGTATCAATAGTTACGAATAAGTTGCCAATGCACGTTTTGTTCAGAGGCTCTACTAGTTGTTAGGAATTCAGTCACCGACCCACTTGTAAATAGAAATTTCTCCGGGCATGTCGCTATGAACACAATACACAATTATATCACTAAAAGTTACTGGGACAAGCCCTTATCCAAGGCAACCGATTTCATGCCTGTCATTTAAAAAAAAACTTAAATCCGGTTAAAGCCATATAGATCAAATCATAAATAGATTTTACTATTTGCATGCAATAACAAATAAGCGTTTGCGCAGATTTATATAATGGAATTCCACAAAATGCACAAATGCGTATATGTTGTCCATGAAATGGATTGTCTTTTCGTCAAGGCTTCCATTTTAGTTTTTTAATACTTGTCAAGTGGATAACAAAGCAACAAGTTCCATAAACACTACTGGAGTTTATATTAAACTTTTGTATGACGTCTTCTTCCAAAAGCTCACTTTTAACCTGTTTTGTTTTTACAGGGGCAGCTTAAGAAGAGAAAGGTGGATGAGCTTTATCGCATGAAAGTTTTTCATTTTGTCCAGAATCACACAAGTGAGTAAACACTGCACAAGGCAATAAATAACATACACATTTCCACAAGCACGTAAAACGCGTGGGTTGCTATCCTCAACAACAATATTATTTTAGTCAACTAAACAACAAAACCAAAAGTTTTCATTTAATCTACTTTGTCGTTTTTGATCGATAATGAATGTCAGGTCAAATCTCTGATTTTCCTATTGGAACCAACGACTTTCCAGCAGTGTGAGTCTTTTGGAACTTAATTTTTTTCCGTTGGCCCTCAATGGAGCTTCCAGTATTGGTAGAATTCTCAGCCATTACATTTTGATATTTGTGGTGACAATTAAAAAGGAAGTGCAACAATAAAGTCGCAGAAATGTGCACTCAACAAGGCAGTTAACAGGAGACTGGGGTAAATGGTGGTTAAGCCTGAAAGTGAATTTAAAATGAAGCTAGCAGAGCATGCCGATGCTGTGCCTTGCGATTGTTGTTGCTAATGGTAATTGTAGACTAAAACCGACTTGGATGTTAGTAACTGGTTTTCCTTTCTTTCATAGAAGTGATCCTTATCGTCTTTGTCATAAAAATAGTTCATACCTATAGCAAACATAAACGAAAATGGATGGGATATTAGTCTATAGGCAATGTCTTAAAACTTACGCATGGTTTAAGCACAACAAAGTTTACATTAACATCGTACGCATTTTGTCATTCATTTTTACTTTTTTTGTGGACGCCATGCACCAGGGATTTGCAAGTTGGTTAAAAAGGGTAAGTAAACAAATGCAGCGAAAACTCTAACAACTGTACAAACTGAAATTAAGAGGATTGCAAGCTTATGGATGCTTGTGGGGACAAAGGATACACAATGAGCTACGCGTGGAGGCAAATACGTTTACAAATATGCAATAGTATATTATCTGTGAAGTTAATTGCGTGAGTGAAACTGGTATGAGAGATTATATAACAATGTATTATGATACCAAACAATAGTACCAGAGCCAGCCATTAATAATGCAGATTTTACTGCTGCTGTAAGGATTTTTATAGCAATGCAAGCTGAAAAACAAATGCGTTGTGAGCAGCTCTTAAATTGCAGTTTTGAGTGCTGCTGCTGCATTTAAAAAAGTCCCAGAATGGCTTTGGCTGTGAGTATGCGTCTTCCTTCACTCTAATATAACTTTAAAACGTACTTCAAGAACGTCCTTCGTATCGTGTTCATAACACAGATAGTTGAGCTCACAAAAAAAAACAAACAATGAAAGCGATAGTGCGTTAGACCAAATTAGTGGTTAGCAATTCGTCAGAACTGATAATGAAATCAACCGAAAACAACATATATTGTTAACCAAACCATCTTCGGGAAACTGGCAATTAAACAAGTTAGTCCGGGTCCAAGAAAACGTTCTGGATGAATTCTGTCCATCATTCCAGTAGCCAACATAGAATAATATTATACAAATTTTATTCCATGGAGTAGCTATGTATGCATGTTTTCGCCCACTCAAACCTCAGAGACCAAAAATTCGGTCTGATGAAATTTCTGTTCCCGAAGATTTCTTCATGTTGGGCTGGGCTTGATTAATTAGTATGCGCATGCCAATCCGTCCGTCCGTCTCTCTCTCTCTGATTCGACGAAACTACCAATCGATTGGAATGAAATTTTGTACGATTGTTACTTAGCACAATGTGGTAGGGCCAAATAAATTTCAGAGCAATCGGTTAACTGTTAGGCTTCGTAAATTGCGAAAGAAAATAAATGTTTCCTATTCCAAAACTGAATGCTGCCTCGCCACATTTTTATACATCGATGGACGGGTTGTCAAACAGTTACCGATTTCGTTCAAATGAGTAAAACTGTGGCTAGAAAAGAATTATGCTAGGTCGTTAATTTTTTTAACCGATGCTACCATTGGATTTACCACTGTTGATACCATGAAAACTTGTGCAGTTCTTTGCAAGCGTTCCACGTGATTCCGAGAATTCCACGTGAGCATTTTATGTATGCATATATATTTGTTTAATTCAAAGTGTGCTGTAACACTGATTTTGATCTATTTGTAAAACGTCATAATTCATTTTTGTGTGACAATGCAGACCATTACTGTTACGATTCCCGAGATATGAAATAATAAGGGACGCAGGTTCAAAAAATTGAGTTTCCCCACATACCAAAAACGGGACAATGGGTTCCTGTGCGCTGTTACAACAAGGTTGAGAAAAGTTACGAAAGATAATGTCAAATCAAAATAAACATGAAGCAGCAGTTAATAGGCATTTAGTTTACCAATAGTTTATGTGGTTTATAAAAACTCATACTTTTGCCACTCAAAAAAACACTAAATCTCGTTACTTCATGTCTTATTTCTCTCACAAACAAAAGTGTTTTGAATCGTGCAAATCATCACTGCACCTTTTGTTATCATTAATAATAAAAGAGTTCTTAAAAGAAAAAATAAGCACAATATATAGTGATTTCACAAAAAACTGTTTCGGTAATTCTTATCAATTTAAAGGGAAATGCTGACCTAAATATACATGTAGTACCTACTTGTTCTCACACTTCTGCATGAATGCCGTCCAGGTAGCCGTTGAGTTTCAGTAACTCTATACAATTGTTGTTTTGATTATAGGCCCTTGGTCTTCCTTTTCAAAGATTAGTTTTCTGTAACTACACAGTCTAGGTTTTGGTGGTTTTATAGTAACTTTGTTGNTTCAAAGATTAGTTTTCTGTAACTACACAGTCTAGGTTTTGTTGGTTTTATAGTAACTTTGTTGAGCATTACTCAATCATAATAAGCTTAGTGCTACTAGAAGCATGAGTATTATAAAAAATACTCGTTTCCGCGTAGTCAGAGCCCTTTTTGAAAGCTGAGTGTTTTTGTGGAAAACACAACCTTTAGTCCAAGGTTGTACGAAACCTAAATTTACCATCTCGTTTCGGTTGTAGTTGTATATGATAAGGCATTGCGTCTATGAATTGGAGTTTATCTGGATTTTAATCTGGTGTTGTAGACTTGAAAATGGCAAATAGGGTAACGTTATGACATATTTGGTTAGCCTTTTTTGAGGATGGAAATATGTCAAGTGGTGGAATATGACAATTTATTTGGCATTTAGGACAATCTGATTAGAACGAATTAGAAAGAAATTTTGTGCATGATGTTCAGACATCAGACGTCAAGTCTATTGTTTTAAATCACATGCCATTTAGAAGACTACACAAACTATATTTCCAGCATTACGAAATTTGCAAGCTATCTAGTCGATTCTTATCATTCGATGACGGAAAAACTTATAACAGTAATCCGTGGGAAGTCTTCCACAGGGAACAAGAATGGTCATTTTATCGGTCTTGTTTGCAGACAATACAATTAGTTGAATATAATCTACTTACAATTTTTTACTATTTATTTGATAATGCAAAGATCATGTTAGTTTTTTCGTAGTTTCTTTAAATTTTTACCTTGTCCACTATTTACATTTTCCCAATTGTAAATCTATAAAGTATGTTAAGCTGTTTGTACAAAGTCTTTCAGTGAAACCGTGTTTATTTGAATGGTTATAAATTGTCATCCGATAAAAACAATGTTCTCTTTTAGATTCTCAAACAGAAACGATTTAAAACAATAGTTTGCATTAGTTTAATATACCATTTTAGTGTTGCCTAGGCACACCGGAAGTTATAATGATTGCATTGAATTGTCTCATAATCATGCAGTTTCATATACTTATGCCCTCATCTCAATAGCAACAAGTTAGTATCTCTCTCTAGAAACAGTTTATAATGTATTTTATGCATAAAACAGAGCGCCTTCCTTATCTACTTCCTTCCACATCGTCGTGAAGACGTGATGACGTAATGAAATCACGTTTGAAGCGTGCTTATTCTTTTGTCCTCTTTTATCGCACTAAACTGATAGGTTTAAAGCTGCATCTTCTTCATACCTCATTTGAATATATACATTATAAATAAAAGTTAATGGAAGATTCTGTGCTCATACGTTTTAGGAAATCGCTTTTTTCACGTAGGTACAATTTTCCTCATTTTGTTTTGCGTTTACCTCCAATTGTATTTTTAATTTTACAGTTGTGCTTGTATTCAGACGAAAATAGCAACAAAAACTGGCTTACGACTAGATGTAAATTGTCGTTGTGTCTCTCGTTAGCGGAAAATTACAGGCACGCTAGATAAAATAGTAAAATCAAAAT
>JAAXOA010001140.1:0-17268 GCA_036561885.1 Salina celebensis
ATTTATAAACATTCCTGTTTTAATTTCGACTCTTGCCTTCAAAATATAGGGTTCTGTTCAATTTTATGGAACAGGAAGAAAGAAAATCGGTAAAAAAGAAGTAGTCCATGGGGCAACTTGAGAGAGGCTGCTGTTGGCACATAAAAGTTCGACGAGAGAAGAAGAAATCTAGTTGAAGTTTCGATCATTCTTTATCTTTCGTCACCAGACCTGACGAGCTGAACCGCAACACAAGCAATCAACGGTTTTGTTAGCATATTAAAATCCAAGTCGTTTTAAAAAGTGAGAAGTTAAAATAAACAAAACTATTAGAACGTCATAGATTTTTCTACTGGCTACAGCTACGGGGGCTTTTATCACTATTTTTTGCATACAGAAAGAAAACCAGATTAACAGGGCATTTCCGGAATCAGCTATGATTTAAAAACAAGTCAAATCCCTGGAAATAATGTAAAAAATTGTGCGAATTAATAATCTACTTTCAAACAGCAAGAAAACATCTTGCAACCTTGAAAAGAATCTTTTCGGGCCTGTTTCTGGCAAAAAATTATGTTAAAGAAAAGCAAACATTTCACTCAATCAGATGCCGAAAAAAAAGTGGCGTCTGCGCCTTCGAAGGAAAGCAGAGTAGTTTACAAACAAGTGTAATAAATCTTAATGGGTTTCGTATATACGCTTGACTGACTGAGCGGGATGGTCATGTCATTCTTTTTTCCGTGCTCGTTTTTCCAAGTAGTAATACTCCAAGAATCCTAGTATTTTAAGGAGTACTCATTTACATTTACAGGAATACTCATTTACATATGGATATAGCTTGATTGGAAAGGAAAGGATTTTTGTGCATTTGCTGACAATGCAGTAAGGAACAATATAGCTAGCATTAACTTGACGAAAACCGTTGACCTAGAGAAAATAAGAATGCAAGATGAGATATTGGAACGAGCCACGAGATAATGATGCTTAAAGATGAGCACTAAATTGACCGGTATAGAAGAGTAACCTTGAAGTAAAGGGTAATCTTTTCTAGCGACACAAACAAAGTTTGGTCAAAAAAAATAAAATTTTATTAGAACGACCATCCATTATAACATAATAGAACTCTTGCGTTGAGTTCGTTACAGTAAGAGTATAAAATACATTGGTTTTGTAGGAAGATACATACAAGTCGCATCATCGCGTCGTCGTCTCATCGTCACGAGAATAGCAGTACGCGAGGATAGCGTCACACGAGTCCCAGTTTTCCAGAGTGTACAAGCAATTTTTTGGAATGACGATGCATGCTCCCTGGCTGAGTTTCTTCGGATACAGGTAGTGTTCTTCCCGTCCAGTCACGTTGAAGGCGCCTCCCACAGATCTGACAGTGACGTTGCCGGATATAACCCAGTAGGACAAAGTCACGTCTTCATTAAGCTGAGGGGGATGAATAGTCCTCCCTTGAATTTTGACATATCCGATCCCTGTTTTTGAATTTAATTCAACCGGGTGCATTTTCGTAATTCCATCTTCTTCTTCCTCAGAGTTCTCCCTGTTAAACTCAGGTTGAATAAAACCGGCAGCTACTTCAGTACAACCTAGTGGAGCCAGAATTCGGTTGTTGGTTACGTCAGAATTCTGCAACGTCAGGTACGCTTGTTCATCCTGGTCGATAACAAATACTACTACCTCTGCCGACTCGTCGATATTATCAGCTTCATCAACAACCCCGACATTCGGGGGATTAGGAGAGGAAGTTTGCTGTGAAATGGCTGAGTCAGCAGACTTCGTTCGACTTCTAGAGGACCTTGGCGTTGTGGACTCAGATAGAGTAGGATTTCTCGTCGTATTGGAGCTAGTTCCAGCTGCATCTTGGGTTGTCTTTTTGGTAGGTGAGCTTGAGAGTCTACGAGGGGTAGAACGCTGCGGGGATAAATCTTGGGTTGTCTTTTTGGTAGGTGAGCTTGGGAGTCTACGAGGGGTAGAACGCTGCGGGGATAAAGTTCCAGCCAGCGAGGCACTGCTCGGCAAGGATTCTTGGTTCCCATCTCGTTGTCTAGAGTTCCTGGACTCTGGTCCAGACCGTTTAGTAGTTTCTATGGAACTGCTCGGCAAGGATTCTTGGCTCCCATCTCGTTGTCCAGAGTTCCTGGACTCTGGTCCAGCCCGTTTAGTAGTTTCTATGGAACTGCTCGGCAAGGATTCTTGGCTCCCATCTCGTTGTCTAGATTTCCTGGACTCTGGTCCAGACCGTTTAGTAGTTTCTATGGAACTGCTCGGCAAGGATTCTTGGCTCGCATCTCGNAACCTGGTACTTAAAACTCATTTTAATTAGTTTACTTTAAGTACCTGGTGGAGATTCTTCCCGTAACGCTCTGCTTCTCGTTGCTCCTTCATTCCCACTCATTCCTCTTGAAGTTCTGGCCTTGGAAGCAGATGCCTGCGGAGTTTTACTTTTACTCTTTCCTGTTGAAAAAGAGCCCAACAAAATCATCATCAAGATCAATTACGTTAAAACTCGAAGTTCCAATCAAGGCTATAAAGCTTGAGAATCTCGTTATCTCGTAGAGCGTGCATGTGGTTGCGAAATTCTAACTTCTCAAGTTAGATTATCGCCCTCATTGTTATTCTAATTTAAACACAAACAATTTCAATAAAAACGTCTTACCAAAGCTGAAATCGAAGAGACTCGCTTTATGGTCCAGAGCTAGGCTTTTACGTCCAATTGGTACAGAGAAGTCCATTTTCAAATAATCGATTTCCAGTAGTAAGAAAGAAACTAGATAAGTTAGTTAACCCACGAGTTAACTTCCCATTACACTCCAATTCACAATCCGCTTTAGAAATATTTTTTAAAACAGTGATGCAGCTTGAAACCTATTTGACGATCAAACAACAGTCACACCAAATTAGCAGGACAGTCACCTAGCATGAATTTTCCTGAGATGAAGATGAGTAATATTCCTGTACTTTACTTTATAACAACTGCAATCTTTTGACTCTGTCAATTCACTTGTTGCGGGTTGCGAGGATAAACTTCCAAAGCTGTCGGGTGAGTCAGTGCTTATGAATCACGTTTTGTTACTTCGAATTCGAAAGACATGAATGATACTCGGAAGAAATAAGTATTCAAATGTAAACAAGTTTGTTTTTATCTTGAAGCTAGAGTGAACTAAGTAAAAAGGCGGTCTTCGTTCCAAACGCGGAATCTATGCACTATGACTCACACTCATTATGAATGTGGGGCGTTAAGCTACAAAATATGCTCATGTTTGGGTCACTTGTCTTTTCGTATAATGCCAAATTTTGATTCTCAACTTCATGACTATGATTCGATTGCTTTTGACTTTTATTATTAAAGCTTTTTCTAGGATAATTACAGTATTACAACATAATAATAATAGATCATCATTGATTCACTAATGACATCATATTTATTGTGTTTATCGTGCTCATGTCGTTAACTGGCTGATGACTACATATTTGTTTTTTAATTGAAGGCGACAGTTTTATAAGTCTACAAGTATGGATTCCGATGTTAAATAATTTTATTAATATAATAATAATTTAATTTTTTATATTGCGTATTGAAATAAATCAATACTTACAATTATCTATTCTATCATCTATTTGAATTATATACATTATAAGTTTTATACGTATTCAAAATCTGTAAACAGATTCTGTAATCTGTAAACTTTCCGACCGTGTGGTTTTATCGTGCTTCGTTAAAATAAAGAAAAAGAACTAAGAGATTAACATTTCAAAATGTTTCCTTTTCTACTGCATGAGGTGGGATGAGAAATACAGTTGAATTTTGGCGTTTTTAAATGGTGTGATGATTGGAAAATTGAAGAAAAAGAATGGTACTTTTTTTTTAGTTCTCCATTCCTTATACAACTTCCTCCAACGGCTGAAAGCTGTCCTCCTCGGGTCCAACTAAGCTTTCACTGTCGTAGAAAACAGCATGTGTCAAAATTAACAAACAGGAAGCTGCCAAAACCCAGAAGAAGATAGCTCCACAGATCCAAAGAACGGGCATATTACAAAGTCCAACCAGACAATACTGTTGCGCGAGTGTAAGCTCATGTCCAAAAATTGTGAGTTTCTTTCCGGTGTTCCGAATCAGCACCCAGTAGCAAACACTTAGCGAGGCAATCACAGCAAACAAGAGTGATGGACTGGTTACTAAACAGTAGATCAATAAGCCAAGGAAACCGAATAAATAGTTGCTCTGGAAGTAATCCACGTTCTTGACAATCCTCCGGGGAAGACGCTGAGCAGACAAGGGTTGTTTGAAATTACTCGTGGCGAAAAATGAACTCCAGGGTCGGATAGTTTCTTTTCTTTTGAGGTACCAGTCCTGGAGCAATTGACGGAACAATTGCAATTTGATTAATCCAGTGATGACTGCGTCATTCCTGACAATGATTTAAAAAAAGAAAGTTTCTCAATAATCGTGTGAATCCAAAGTAATCATTGAATGAAAAGATTGCTTTCTTACGGTAATTTAAATCCTTGGAACACGTATGGAATCCCAGTTCCTCCTTCAATTTCATCTTCCAGCTTCATCGTCTTTGTGAAGAGAATAACTTAATAACTCTTAATGACGATGAAACAGCAACACTATGTCAGAATTTGTCGTCTTTTAACAGCTTGACAGCTTCCAGAAAATATGCAAAAGAGTTTTAGATTTAGATCTAAGTTAATCTTGGTAATGAATGCCTATGTGTTGACCACACAAGAATCAAACTCAAACCTCAAACGGGAAAATCACAATGACAGGCTCTGCAAAGCTGGAATTGGAAATATTATGTTTAAACACCAGCTTGTTTCCATGAAGTACTAAACAACAAAGATTCACTAAACATTAAATGTGTTCTACTCTACAAACATAAACCATGAATCAAGATATCTATGGGCTATCTCAGACATTGGTTAATGGTTACTGTCCGAGACAAGCAGGCGCAAAGGGAAATGTGTACGGAACTGATTTCGAAGCTTTTGGGCTTGTGTATTTTACTGTTTGGTACAGCGAGTGAAAACTCGTATTTCTCGTAAGTTGTCTTTTTTTGCATTTGCCTATTTTTTAGCTTTCAACTTACCCACATAATGCATGATTTCATGATTCATAGTTGGTGACAATTGGTGACTTTTAGTAAAGCTTTTTCTGGAAGATTACAAAATAATAGATCATCACAGATGACTTGATATTTTATTGTTTTTTGTTGATATTCGTGTTTTAATAAAAAATATCAGTTCATGTCGTTTACTGATGACTGGAGATTTTTTAAAACTGAAGGCGACAGTTATAATAGCGTGGATTCAGATGTTTAATAATGTGTTATATTGCGTATTGAAATAAATTAATACTTACAATTATCATTATCTATTCTATTATCTATTTGAATTAAATACAATGTCAAATGTTCATTGTCATTGTAATTTTGTTACTTATTCAAAATCTATTCCGATCGTGTGGTTTATCTTGCTTCGTTTCAAATTAAAAACTAGGAGATTGACATTTCAAAATGTTTCCTTTTCTACTACATGACACAGGAGGTGGGATGAGAAAGACTTGAATTTTGGCGTTTTTAAATGGTTTTCGTGATGATTGGAAAATTGAAGAAAGGTACTTTTTCATAGTTCTCCTAGCCCCTTCTTTATACAACTTCCTCCATTGTGAGCTCAAAACTGTCCTCCTCAGGTCCAAGTAAACTTTCACTGTCGTAGAATACAGCATGTGTCAAAATTAAGAAACAGGAAGCCCCCAGAACCCAGAAGATTGCGGCTCCAGCTCCACAGATCCAAAGAACGGGCATATTGCAAAGTCCAACCAGAGAATACTGCTGCGCGAGAGTAAGCTCATGTCCAAAAATCGCGAGTTTCTTTCCAGTGTTCCGAATCAGCACCCAGTAGCAAACACTTAGCGAGGCAATCACAGCAAACAAGAGTAACGGACTGGTAACTAAACAGTAGATGAACAAGCCAAGGAAGACGAATAAATAGTTGCTCTGGAAGTAATCCACGTTCTTGACGATCCTCCGAGGAAGACGCTGAGCAGATACGGGTTGTTTGAATTTACTTGTGGCGAAAAATGTACTCCAGGGTCGGATCGTTTCTTTTCGTTTGAGATACCAGTCCTGGAGCATTTGACGAGACATTTCAACTTTGAGTAAGCCAGCAATGTTTCCGTCATTCCTGACAATAAATTTTAACAGAAAGTTTTGTAAATAATCGTGTCAACCAAATCCGAAGTAATCATTGAATCAAAAAAAAAAAGTTTACTTACGGTAATTTAAATCCTTGGAACACCTGCGGAATTCCAGTTCCTCCTTCAATTTCACCTTCCAGCTTCATTGTCTTTGGGAAAAGAATAACTTAATAACTGGCAATGAAGATGAAACGTTAACACTGTCTGTCACAATGTCTTTTAACAGCTTGACTTGACAACTTCCAGAAAAAATATGGAAAAGAGTGTTTTAGTTCGAAGTCGATCTCGGTAATGATTATCGTGTCGTAATGTGTTGACGTGTCAAACTACAATTTTGTTGTTCATCATCTGATCACTAACTGTATTTTGTAGTAATCAATCCTGATTGATTTCTAGTGGGCATTTTGCGACGAACAAAATGCACTTCGAAAAGCTGAAGATGGGTTTGCAAAAAATTACTTTGCTTTTTGCTAAGTTCACTTTTAAGCATTACTACGAACATGCTATCATCTGCATCAAGTTAGTACAGCTGATCATAGTTTTTGTTGTTGTTGCTGAGTTTTTTTAGCGTAATCCTGACAGGAAAAAGTGAAATCTTGAATGACCAATTTCTGTTGTCTGTACTTCGAGTTTTTTGCACGATTTTCTGCAACAGTTGTACTCTACATTAGTGGGAGACCCTTATAAGACCCGTATAACTCTAATTTCCGTTCAAATCACCGGCAACTTCGGCATATTGGGAAAAGAAATTCAGAATCCATACACGAGAATTGTTGTTTCTGCAACATTGGTTCTGCAATATCTATCTCTGGAAGGTTTCGTTGCGGGAGTGGAAGTTGTGGAAGATTATTGCAAGTTGCAGATCGATACAACTACACATTGAAAGTGCTTGCGGATTTACTAACTCTTGGAAATAGCCCATAACGGTATGCTCATACTTTTTTCTCTTTTTTTCTGGAAGAGCTCCAGGTTTTAGTTCAACTTGGAAAGAGTGCAGTGGAAAGTAAGAACTAGAAATAACTTTGATTAGTTATTAGATCAAAAACGTTCAGTTTATAGATAGCAATGGACCTTGCATATGCAATCGTGAATGAACACTTTTAGGGGTAGAGCCAGAAGAGCGTGTGAGAGTTTCGTAATTCGTAATTATTGGTCGTATGCCATGTTCCCAGTATTTACGTTCATGTGAATAAAGTCGTGCTATAACACTCGTCGATTCTCGTAAAGGAAAAATCTGATTTCAGATTACTGTGTGCAATAGTTCTGATTAACTTTTGAAAACTTTTGAACTAAGCAGTTTGTACGGTTTCTAAATGATATAATGCAGATTTTGTTGTATAACCGTTCATGGTGCATTAAGCATTACATTACTTTGTACTTTTACATTATAGTATCCTATTGCTGTTCTGCACACCGAAGGGAAATATTACGATGACATCCAGTGAATGGGTACACATTCGTAGTCCCTTTGTGTACTGGTCGCAGACTGAAAAAACTCTGAGTCTCCGGGTGGACATTCGTGATGCGCAGGTAATAAGACATTCTAATATTCAACAATTCTTAAGGTTTTGGGAAAACGTTAACAGTAAAATTGTACTATTTTCAAGAATCCACGGATACTTTTTGAAAGCTCGAAAATCGTTTTCGACTCAACCGGGTACGGAGCTCAAGGAGAGAATGAATACCACTTTGAATTGACCTTGCCCCATGATGTAGACGCAGATGTATGGACATTGAACAAGCTAAAGTGTTTTATAAAATAAATTTGTTTTCATTGTAGCGAATATTCTATTTTCGTAATTAGAAAAGTACTTACCGCGTGTCTGACCGTGATATTGACATTCTCCTGGTGAAACAACAACCTGGATGGTGGTCGAAGGTAACGACATCCATTCGGAAGCCAGCCTGGCTGAAGGTCGACTTTGATCGCTGGAAAAGTCCTGACGATGAAGATGAAATCCCACCCGATGTGATGAAAGACTACCCAGATCTGTTAGGCGATGTCCAGAAGGAGGAGTACGGCTACAAAGTAGAAAATCTTAGAAAGGTGTACTTGTTTTTGTACAACTTGTTTCAATTCGTGGGTTATTTGTTTATTGTGGGAGTGTTATCAGTTCGTTATCTACGGGAAGGAGAAGGTATGCAAACCTCTAACCAATATCGATGGAATTGCTTCAGCAGGAGTTTTAATATTTTTGTACATATTTACGCTTTCCATTGAAAGATGCCACCCACAGAGCCTTTGAATTTGTCGGTTTCGCAGTAAGATACTGCCAAGTGATGCAAGTCTTAGAGATAATCCATCCGTTAATGGGATTCACTAAAACAAGCGTGTCAATGGCTTGTATACAGGTAATGAGATTAACTTTCCCCCAGTGCGGTGTCGCCGTAACCTTTCCATTCTTGAGTTTTTCGCTTTGGGTTTCCAGATTGGAGGACGAGCCTTAATTCTTTTTGGAATCATACAAGCCGAGGAACGACTACATTCAGAGTCCGCAGTATTCTGGTTGTTTTACTTCTGGGCGTTAGCAGAAGTGTTCCGTTATCCGTTTTACATGCTTCAGATCTACGAGCGAAAAGTGTATCTTATCACATGGCTGAGATACTCCGCCTGGATACCTTTGTATCCCTTAGGAATTGGAAGTGAATGTATCGTCATTTTCATGTAAGTTGACGAAGTAACATAATATAATGTTGACTGTGGCCAAATCTAAGTAGATAAACTTATACAACAAAGGAAAGCATTGATCTTTAACATTTGTTATCTCTTGTTTTAGGGCAATTTCGTATTTCGTTGAAACAGGGCGATACTCTGTCAGCTTGCCGAACGCCCTAAATTTTAGCTTCTACTTTCCAACTATTATGCGCCTATATCTACTATTTGGTGCTTTCCCAGGCAAGTCCAAATATTTTTAATAAACCGGTGCAGGACAATAGAATCTTTTAATCTTACTTTAAACTGGTTTTTTTAGTAACGTACGCTCTCGTCTGCAATATGTGGCGATCCCGCAGTAAAGTACTTGGAAAAGCAAAAATCATCAAACAAAATTAAGTAACAAAACATTCAATATTCACCAACGAAAATTCTTCTACATTATAATATTATAGTTGCAGCCTTTCAAATTATCACAGTTTTTATATGTACTACTTATATGACATTGTTGTTCTATGACTTTGTGTTTATTGTACTTCAGTACTTCAGTAATAATTAAAAAATAATTTTAGATCATTATCGCTCAGGATGTAAACGAACAAACCACTGAAACTTTATCAGAGATGAGTTAGTGAAATGTAATAAAATTCATATTCGGCACCGTCTCTACTTTCAAAATTCGCGTACATTGTTTGAAATATGATGACCCTTAAGTTGTAAGTCAATTATAAGCTTTAAAAATAAATAAAAAGTTCTTGTATTAAATGTTGTTTACTCCTCCATTAATGTACGCTGAACTTGGTCTCGAATGTCGAGTCGAAGAAGGAAATTCGTTAATGGTTAATCCAAGGCACACATGACAAATGATGAAATCGTTATTTGGCATTTTTCAAAAAAGATTATGTACTATTGACTATTTTCTCCAACTTTCATTGTTTCCAAAACCTGGTTTACATTCCCATTGGATGGGATCCACTTGCTTGCTAGGTTTCCGTCCTTTTCACCGAGATCATCAGAAACAATGAAAACGATAAATTAAATTAATTTTAAATTCAGGCTGATTCGAGTTTATTCATTCCTAAGAGTATAAGATTCATTAACATCGACGACGAAAGCTGATTTGCAAATGCAACTGTGGTATCAGGTACATAATCACTGTGGTTATTTTTTTTGACCGTCTCCCTTACACATTGGTGTCCACGCTACGCAGTTGGAAGTTGAAGTGCTAATTCTTGATGAAAAAAAGTCGGCTTACTATCTTACAATTAAATAAGGTCACAGTTGAGTTAGCTTTAAGTATTAAAGATCATCGTTGTAGTCCCTGTACTGGTAAGCATTGTAAGATTTATTGTTTTAAAATCGTGAAGTGGAATTGAAAACATTTTAAGAGATACAGAGTAAAGTAACCTCTGCCAAGAAACAAGTTTCAGTGTATAATACTAATTAATGGAAGTATCCGAATTGATTGTGATTGGTCTTACTACTAAGATGTATTCACATTCCGCCTATGACACTGCCACTGATATTTTTCGGTTTCGCTAATTCTTAATTCAGGAGGCACGACCTAAATATCTGGACCGAACCGAGCAGAGAAAATTTAGTTTTTATCTATTTCTGAGGACCCATATCTGATCCAATACAGAAAACCATGAGGACGAGCCGGAAGAGGAAGCGCGTCAACAAGTCCAAAGCCCACAATGGAAATCCTCAGAAGGTCCGTCCACTATGATTTGATTATCATGCATTGCAAACCTGAACAAGTAATTGGATTTACTAATAGCTCGTTTGATTGTTTGTTTCTTTCTAGTACAAGAAAAAATCCAAGAGAAAGAGTCGTTCAATCCTCTAGGTCTAAACCCAAGTCGGAAGCCCACAATATAAATCCTGAGAAGGTCCGTCCACTATGATTTGATAATCATGCATTGCAAACCTGAACAAGTAATTGGATTTACTAATAGCTTTGATTGTATGTTTCAAGTTTAAGAAAAAATCCGGAGAAAGAGTCGTTCAATCCACTAGGTCTAAACCCATTGGAGCCACCGAAGCCCCTAAAGTTCCAACCCCATTGCCCTGTGATCCCTTGTCGGATGTGACCGCCTGTATTCCAGCGTCGTCAGCGACAGTAGTGCACCGAGGAAGAAAGAGAAAAATATCGGATTCAGTGCATTCTAATTTTCTATCAGTGATGGGACCTCACTTGCGATATTTGACCGCGACCTTAATAATGCACGAGAATGAATTTTCTTCTGATATACTTTCACCGGAAGTTATGAAGCGGTTTCATCCCGTAATCTCTCACCGTCTCACCTTAACTTATTTCTGAGAGTGGAACTAATTTAATTTTTGTTCAAATATATTTTAACAGAATTTGGCAAATCGAGCAGTTGAAAGGTGTGTCACACATGTTAACAAAGATTGCAAAGATGGCGAAGGTACAGACTGGAACGAGTTGGCAAAGAGTGTGTTCGGAACAGGTCGATCGCTGAGTAAGAGCCGTCGTTCGGGAAAACCAAAGACTTGCACAAAGCAGAAGATTGAAACGAAACTAAGCGAATCCGTGACCATTGTGTAAGTGACACGAGATCACGTTTATAATTTTTGTGCGGATTTGTATGGATGGTATGTAAAAAAAGTATTCTTGGAAATTATTTGCAGAACCTCTGTTGGAACCGCTGCCTTGGACGTCGAAGGGTATCTCGACTTGTACGACGTGGCAAAAGCGTGTGTAAACGTCCAGTACAGAAATGTAGGAAATGAGTATATCGTGGAGTTGCGACTATCTGAACCGAGCTGTACTGCAGTCCTGCAAGAGACTGGAATAATATATTTAGTTGGAGCCAAATCACTAAAGGAGCTTCGAGATGGAGCTGAACATATTGTCATGCAAATTCACAATGCGGGATTTCCCGTAAAGTTGGACTTTGTGCAATGTGTGAAAATGCAGTATTTCACGGGGTGTTGGCAACTTCCATTCCATGTGAATCTGGAGGCTATTATGAAACACGAGATGTTTTCTAAAATTGCTTAGTAAGTTACGATTCGAAAATCGATATTTAAAAGGCCCAAGGCCTGTGTTGCAATTGCATGAAATGAGTTTAATCTTTGTTATATTTCAGCTTTGACGCAAATTTGTTTCCAGGAGTTATCTTCAAGACTAAGGGAAGTCCAATTCTTACTTTAGTGCTTCAATTTGGCATGGTGATTATGACGGGTATAGCTTACTAAATATCAATACTGAATCCATAACGTTCCCCAAATCATTCTGTAGGCATAAATTTCTATTTTTAAACGTTTCAGAGGCCAAATCTGAGAAAGAGATGCAAACGACAATGGAGAAGATTTACCCCTTCCTCCGCCTTTTTGAAGTTCAATCATGAGGATCATCCGTTAACCTTTGTTTGTATGTATAGAAAATTTATTAGATTAAAGATGTGCAGGGATTTTAAGGTTTTGCAAGGATGTGTCATCGGAGTTAAGAAATAGTTTGCGTAGTTTATGCATTGAACTCCAGTGTTGTAATCAAGTTAAGTAGCACGTCATAATATGGAATGTATTTTTTGTCATTTTTCAAAAATGCGACGGTGCGAAATAAAAATAAATCAATCTATTGTATCTTTACACTTGATTCTCTTGTAGCATTTTCTTAATCACCCTTCTTCCTTCACATGCATATAGGCACGCCTGGTAATGCTTCCAGCGAATGTCTGGACTCAACCGTTCTCATGTATGTTGTGCTCGACTTTGGCTCCACATTCAAATTGCCGAGCAAGCAAATCTGTGAGTTGTTTACTATTTACTACACTCATCAAAACGCGGAGCATTTTCCAAGGCCCAAGTGAAATCTATGTTTTTTAGCGTTCTCTAAATTGAATTGAACATTTAAAGTAGTTAAATCAGTTAACATAAACAGTTTTGACCAATCAAACAATTGTTAGCAACTTATAATGCTGGTTCAGAGTTAGAATTTCTGCACCCTTTTTTGTTTAATGTGAACGTGAAAGATACACCGGCGTAAATAAATGATACATAATAGGTCAGCTGGTGAGCTGGTAATTTGAAAGAAGGATTTGTTTTGTCATGAATGTTGTTGTATGTTTAGTTTTTAATAAATTTAAGCATTAATTTTAAGTTGAAGAAGTTAACAGTTTTTAAAAATGACAACAGACGTGATAACAAATTTAACGGGAAGTTTAGATGCTGAGCTTGAGAAGGCTAGGGCTACTCTTAGAGAAGTAGATGATGGAATTAAAAAGTTGTTTGGAAAGGAGAACACGGCGGAAGTTACCTTCGGAAATAACAACAGGTAAGTACAATCAAATGTGGGATGAGACTTTGAGAATATACTATAATTATGGTATAGTATGATTACTAAAGATTATGATAAATGTTTGTGTGATAATTAGGAATAGAGGGCCAAGAAATGGTCAAG
Source organism: Salina celebensis (assembly GCA_036561885.1). Classification (NCBI taxonomy): domain Eukaryota; kingdom Metazoa; phylum Arthropoda; class Collembola; order Entomobryomorpha; family Paronellidae; genus Salina; species Salina celebensis. The sequence goes on from JAAXOA010001140.1 coordinate 13,270, forward strand.
AGTATGGAGACAACCATTTCGGGGGTGAACGGGGCCGTAGGCGGAGAACAGACGACTATGACACCGCCCAGCCGTTAGATAAAAGACTCAGGTTAGAGGGAAATGCGGTTGGGAAAGGGTCTCCAATGGTAATTGGGCCAAGAATACGACCAAGACTTAGTAGTGAAGACGACGATCAACGGGGAGGCGGACGACGGGTAAAATACTTATTAACTTATCCTATAATGTGTTTAAATATGCACCTAATATTCATTATATATGTCAATGCAATCATTTCCTAAATACTTATCAGCAGCTGCAGTCCCGAGTCGTTTCATCTGGAAAGGAAAAGTCACGGGATGAAGTAATTGCAGAGCAAAGGTCCGACAAAAAAGGCCGTGACAGGAATAAACGCATGTTTGGGGCTCTACTGGGAACTTTACAAAGGTTTAAACAAGATGAAACTAAACTTAAAGACAAGGAAGACAAACGAGCACAAATTGAGGCGAAACTGGACGAAGCTGCAAAAAAAGAAAGAGATGAAGTGAGAAGCAAACGGCAACAGCTCATTAAAGAACGCAAGTTGAGGATTACAGAGATCAAGAGACTTGAAATCAAAAGGAACCGATTGGCAGATGTGAGGGACCCTTCATGTTATAAAATATTATCTTTGTTTTCATGAATTATCAGAAACGCTAATGAATTGATTATTTCTTGTAGTTGACGGCTTGGGAAAGTAAAACAAAATATTTAGCGAATTTCATCAGGACTGAGGCAAAACCGCACATATTCTACTTGCCTAAGAAGCTTAATCCGATTATGGAATGTCGGTTAGAACAGTCCAAACACCATGTAACCGAGCTAATTGCCAATAAACGGAAGCTAGTGTTAGAAGATCTGGAAGACTTCGAGCAGCGGAGTAAACGATATTGGGAGAGGCGTTTGGATGGTCGTGAAACCCGTCGTGCAGACCCCATGGATGAGGATATTGAAGAGGAACTAAAGGAAATCATGAAGAACGATGACCTAGTTGGTGAAGACGAGCTAGGTGTGGATAACGAAGGACTGGACGAAGAAGTCGAAGACTTCAAAGTAACAGTTTTCACCGCATCCAACAATGCAGTTACCAACGCCCACGAAAACGGAAATGGTAGTGAGTTAACTAGTGAAAATGTGGTTGAGTTGAAGATGGAGGTTCAAGAAGACGATGCGGATTTGGACACAAGAAATGGTGACGATTTGAAATGTGCAAGCAATCACGACGATGATATGAGTGAGAGTAGGTGCGATACAAACGATATCGACGACATCGCACCGCCAGGCGATGAGAACTGAAAATATGGAGACCAACACAAATAGGTCTTGTGAGTTATTATAAGTCATTCGCATATACTGAAATTTGAATAGCATAATGAACATAGTTAAATAATTATTACTGATAATGTACAGACATTAGCATGATAACGTTTGTGAAAATTTGTCCATCGTGCTTGGTAGACCTTCTGGTTGGTAGAATAAAAAATAAAATCATCACACAATTTGTTCTCTTAGAAACTTGTTCAAATAGATAGAATCTAATTTTGAAGAAATTCGATAGAAGTAGCTGCTAATTGTAACAGTCCTTTAAAAGAACTATGAAGGCAAAGACGAAAATCAGTGTACATCTAGATTAAATAATATCCTTCAATCTAGGCTGGATGTTGATGAGCTAAATAATTTACTGATTACGCAATTCTTGCATAATTCATCTAAACTTCATTTACATGTAAGTAGTTGTTTTTAAAATATACTTGTCAAGTGCATGTAAATGTAAGAAAATAATAAATAAATAAACGATGATCTTTTCTCAGTAAAATTCAGGAACTGAATTAAAATTAATCTTGACAGAATACAGTTAACATGCTATAACGGATATAAGGGTAGAAGCTGAGTATGTACACTGTAATCAGTCCGGCTTACATGCAGCGAATTAACAGCTAAGTGTAAATGAGTGCTTCTTCGACTGAAGTGATAGTTATTCATGAGCGCGTTCTTTATATTTGGCAAAAATATTTAGTGTACAGCTCGCAATATTTCAAATGAACAACCGAGGTTGTGGGTTACTGTCTGGTGTTGAATTGTGAAACATGAGTTGGACTGGGGTTTTATGTCAAATATTAGGAGTTGTAGTCTGTGCAGTAGCCTTTTTCGCAGATTCAGTTGATCCCTCTACAAATGCAACAGAAAAAGCATTTCATACTGAAGTATTTCGTCGTTTCGCATTCCCTCCTGGCACATTTATGATATTTACACCAGAACTTACGATTCCAGCCTGGAGATCAGAAAGTCCTTTCAAAGAAGATACTAAACGTGCGGCAAATGATAACTTTGATTGCCAAAGGAACGACGGTTTGTCAAAATTGGATTTTGACAACGAAGATACTGCAGCATTCAAAAATGCGGCGATACAGATTTCCTCGCCATTTTTTGGTAGTTTCATTAAAAACTTAGTGGAGCCTGTGTAATGAAAGATTATTGACTTGGTGATTCTTTTTTGTCCCAGTTTATTTCGACAAACTCGGATTCACTCACGAAGATTCATTCTTCAATACGCCGCAAAACGTAGCGGATTATTTACAGGAATACATCGTGAATCCTTCCCTTCAAATTTTAGGAGTTCCACCACGTTCCTCAAAAATGGATGCTGTGAAACGAGTTTCCATGGATACGAAGAAGAAAAGACCATCCTTGTCGGAAAGTCATCGTACTCAAGTGTTTCACAAATTGGAGAAGCTCTTGGAGGAAGTTGGAGTAGAAAATGGCAAGGCTTGTTTGCTTCGGACAATTTGTGAACTTCATGAATTTCCTTTTGAAACGGGGCGATTTGGACTTTTCGGTGAAGTACTGGCTTTGATCCTTGCGTAAGCTAATTAGTGAATCAACTATCTATGAAACCACCATTAAGTAATTTAGGCGCGGATAATGTTGTATGTTACGCAAATTTCTAGCGTCAGGAGTCCTCAAGATGACAGTCCAAGTAATCCCTGCTTAAGTCCGTACGAAAGAGCAGAGAAGCTTGGAAGGGTGAGAGACTGTAAAATGTATACCAGATATTGCAAACATTCAATATTTCATTGGTACTGGAACATGTCCAATAAAGTAGCCAACTTTTAATAAACCGTATAAATCAATAAATATTTGCTACAGTGAAACTAGATGTGTATCAGGCTAAATTTATCTTGTAAATATCGACTTGGAACAGGCTTTTTCATACAAGCTGCACTTGTTCGTCTTCCCTGCAACCTCAGCCTTGACGAATGGAAGCAAGTATTTCATTTGACTGGAAGTTTTACTGCAATCCTCTGCTAGCTGTTTTATCTTGAAAATTAGTAATGCTGTCTCTCCAAGTAGACCATACCTGGCAATAATATTGGCATTTGCATGAAGCTCGCAAGACCATCTGAGCAAACAACTTTTCGATGAGTTTTCCCCTATAAAAGGCTTCACTAAAACTTCAATCTTGTGAAGAATGTTCCTTCGATCAGTTAAGCTTTGCAAGGGACATTTGTCGAAAAAGTAAAATGCTGATGGAAGCCCACCTTCAGAATGTGAGCTGCCCATGAATAGACTTGACTTTGGGGAACGGGTATGATTTCCATGTAAGTCCCGTGATTTCCTAGATAATATTTCGTTGACCGAGTCCTTTGGTTGTCTTTCTATAACAGTTTGACCGTTGGCATAGTCGAATTTGGGTAGCACTAAGTACGGGTCGTCAAGAAAATCGGCTGAAAGGGGCTTCGTTTTGTTTTTGAACACGACTTGAAACAAAAGTTGTCATAGTCATAGAGATTAATACAACAAAAAACTTATTTTTTGTAACGCGTTTCGTTCACTTACAGCTCAGAGGAAACTCAGTTTTAACTTTTGTATTGAAGTCACCTTCAAAAGTTCCGAAACTAAGAATAGGTACTTCAATGGAGGGAACCAATTTCAATTCGGTTCCTATGGGGAAGTTCAGGATCGGTTGGGTTTGCACGAACA
>JAAXOA010001141.1:0-17266 GCA_036561885.1 Salina celebensis
AGCTGCACTGGTATTTTCTTGAGAGACTAATGTATGTGTTGGCTTGTTTTTGTTGTTGAATGAAAAATCACCTGTTTTGAAAAAGACAAACCGTATCCCTTCTTTCAGTTGTCAGGAACGTAGGCGTGTAATGCGTAGTGTTCCGGCATTGCTTTTCATTTTGTAATCTAGATAGAGTTGTTAACTGCTAGTGAAAATGATAACCTCTAATCTTATAAGACTAGTAATTTTATCTGTTTGCCTCCTAGGCATTTGTGAATCTACAGTATCTGTTGATTCTACACAAAAACATTGTAACGACATCAATCAGGAAAAGACAGAATCCGATTGTTCCTCCGGAGAAAATTTGAACGGGAAGATGTACGAAAGTGGACATTTTGTAAAAACCCTGGGTGGTATCCAAATGCCCAAGTTAATCTATGGAACTGCCTGGAAAAAAGAAAGGACTGCAGAGTTGGTCGTTCAAGCTGTCCGAGCAGGGTTCCGTGGCGTTGACACCGCCTGTCAACCCAAACATTACCACGAACCTGGGGTTGGGGCAGCCTTGAAGATACTTGCGAACGAAGATGGCATCAAGAGGGAAACTTTATTTATTCAGACGAAATACACTTCAGTTGATGGCCAAGATCCGAAGAATATCCCGTACGATCCCAAGCAAGAGTTGCCGATAACAGTCAAACAGAGTTTGAAAGCGTCCCTTCAAAACCTGAATACAACTTACATCGACAGTTTGGTTATGCACTCCCCTATGAGGACCCACAGGGACACAATGGAGGTAACTAAAGATTTTAAAGGCAAACCGGAAGTACTTGTCATGATTTAAATGTATTTTCTCCTGTTTTTCTTCTCTACAGGTCTGGCGAGTCTTCGAAAGTTTTGTGGACCAGGGAACTGTGAAACAATTAGGAATTAGCAACTGTTACAGCTTGACTGAATTTGAGAAGATATTCAACGAAGCTAGAATTAAACCGTCAGTCCTTCAAAATAGGTTTTACAAGGAAACCAATTACGATAAAGATCTCCGCGCATTTTGCAAGGACAAGGGGATATTTTACCAGTCATTTTGGACGCTTACCGCCAATCCTCAAATTCTTTCCCATTCTAAGGTCCAGGAGATTGCTCAGTCAAGAAGGGTCACTACGCCACAGCTCTTGTTCACATACCTGATTCAAACTGGAGTCGTTACGCCTCTGACTGGAACGAAAAATATGCAGCATATGAAAGAAGACTTGGAAACTTTGGATATGAAACTTACTGATAGTGAGATGGCTGTATTTGATTCCATTGTTAATTGATTCAAAGGGATCCCAGTGACCTTTTTAGTTTCAATTTACTTCAAAGCTCTGTATATCTTTACCTAACTTACCATAATTATGCTCATCAGTCAGCAATAAAAACATTTTTATTTCATGTTACGTTTTTTGTAAAGAAAACTTTGTTGTACATTAAATTGATAAATAATTAACAAATGATAAGATTTCTTATAATACCTTGATGAAGTCCTGAAGAAAGTTAAATGTTTAAACTACTGTGTCAACGCACAATACGAAATAAATATGACCCATAAATCAATTTTGACAACTAATTCTTTATTATTTAACGATTTTGGCATCTCTGTTGCTGAATTTTTCACTATAAACTTTTATTCGATTTTTGCTAACAAGTATCTTACTACTACTTAACAATTGGCTATACAATTCGTCATTCGTCCGTATCGTATATGGATTTTCACTCTTGTGAAGTTGACAGCTAACTTTTTCTACCAGTTTGTACAAATCATTTCAAAACCTTAGTCTAGCTTACCTAAATATGTAGTAGATTAATAGCACACACTCAATACAACCTTGCCAAGTATTTTATTTTGATTTTCATAACCATGTTATCGATTTGATGGCCTTTGGTGGCGTTTCAATATATTGGAATTCATGCATGACTGTAAATCATTCTATTTGTAAGTATATGATGATTGTTTTAGAAAATCATGGAACTGGAGTAGAACGGTAATTTATTGGATGAAAGCAATAAGATTAACATAACAGAAAGTAAAAGTGCCAATAAGTCTCACTTGAAGCGATTTTTACACGGAATCAAGAATCAAGAGTACTTATCGAAATCGATCAGATAGTAGAGGTCGGTACTAGTATGTCTTCGGTTGTGTTTTACATGGACTTCACCCATTCACTTTCACCTTAAAAACCTATGTACTAGATTGAATACGCAATTGCACATGGACATGAATGATATTAGTTTGTCTGTCTATCTGTAGGCTACTTTTTCCCAAGTACTCAAACATACCTTTGCAAGAAGAATTTTTTAACCAGTACCGACTGCTTCTGTACATCACTTTTTTCTTTTCTACGCGTTCAAATCCTAATACTGAAGTGTCGGTTTCTCACAAGACGATTGATTTGATATGGATCATCCCACCAAATGGATTTGCAGTTTATATTTCCATGAAAGGATGTGAGATCCTGTCGATATAGCAGGAAACTGCTCCTCTTCAAAGAATTTCTTTGTTAGATTCAAAGTGTAATGCAAAACTTCAAACAACAAATCAGGTTATGAGGTTACCTACTTATGGCTTTAAAAACCACTATGGAGAAAGTAAGCTGAATTGAACAACTATTCTTTTGTAGTCCACTACTACATATTATCACAGTTCTTTGCAGTCCGGACTCGCTTATCCGGGCTACATTCTTTTCTGTTTTTACGAAACTTTTTATATTTCTCTACACTAAGTAAAGTGAAGTTAGTTGTAAACATTTGTATATCCAAAGTGTAAAATCATCGTTTTTAGTACTTTTAGCTATACACAATAGATTCTATTTGTACATCCATTTTAGATCTGTTAATGCTTACTCACAAAAATCGCGACTTTTGTTGTTACAAATTGTTTATTTTGTAATACATAGTTCGAAATATGTATGGATGCTTTGAACACTATCATATTGACCAATTTTATTCTAATTTAAATATCGATATGGACAATTTTGTTAAACATGTCATAAGTTTTTGATGTAACCTTCCTACTACGGGTTTGATGACCCGTTTACATGTAATGATGTGATTTCCCCGTATTTTTCGCCTATAAATTCTTATCGATCTACTACAACAGCAATAGTTAGAAAGATAATAGTTACTCTATTCCACAGGAGCTTCGTTTCACCAAACATTTTCATTTATTTTTTTCTGAAGACAAACTTCACATGTATCATGCAAGTCTCCAAACCGGAATTCCTAATTGATTGAAAAGAATCTGGTCCGACTTCTTATAGTGTTGGAAGACTCACAAATAGTCGACGCACTATTATAGTATTTTTGGATTTATCACCATCCCCAAATCCTCCACCTGAAAATATAAAAAATCAAAATGAAGTTAGTGAAATTGACACAGAGTAATTTCTCTATTTATATGCGGAGAAGGCTGTGGGAACAAACTAGAGGGCTAAAATAGCTCAACTACATTTCATAGAAAAAAAAATATAAAAAGATAAACCAACTCTTGAAGCAACAGCGTCATTACTATTTTTACCAACTTTTCCTTTGCATTCAATTCCCAAGAAGGGGGGCAAACTGGCACGTGACACGTTTTTCTTACCATTCTCGCAAAAATTGTGTACTGCAACTGCAGCTCCCAAATGGATAAGAATTTCGTCAGATGAAACGAACAAGTTAAAGAAAACGAGTATTTTTTTTTTATCTCAACAGATATTCTCCATCCTAGTCACCTTAATATCTTACCTATATACTCATTCTAAATTATGCAAAAAGTGGGCAAAGTGAAACTGCCATACATGATGAAAAAAGAGAAAGTTTTTTTTTGAAACCCCCGTTGAAAGAAAAAACTTTGCTGATACTCATATCTGAGAGAATTTTTCGCTTCAAGCGAATGATAGGATTTTTGAATAAATACATACGAAATGGAAAAAACAGCAAAGCAAGCAAGAATATCGCCCTTTCTAAAAGATAATCGATTGCTCTTTGCACTTCATCTTGCCTCTGTTCTCTCTACAGAGAAATGTTTCATCACTACCGCCAACACCAACATGTCCATAAAAAAAGCCTTGCAGTGCAGTACTAAACTTTCTATTGTCACTCTCCAAATCTATACTACTTAGGAACGAGGTGCTCCTCTTAAATACGTATCACCTAGCTTTTCCACTTGATATGAGAAATGAGATCCACACAGTCCCGGCACTTGCCTATTTTTTTATATCCGTGAAATGACCCTTTCGTCTTAAGTGATGTCGATGTCTGCTGGAGACATCAGCTACTTGAGCTGCTTTCCTGGAGAAAGTAAAATTTGGTGGGGAGTATGGGAACGCCACAATGAAACCCTTTGATACACAAAACCCGTACTGAAAATGGTGCTCTTTTGAACTTGTGGATATGAAAGGCTGTATGGGAATCCTGTGTAGGATGACAGCTTGTACTATGATATTTTATTAGGGGACATAAAGTGAGAAGGCACTTTTCAAAAGAAAACTTTTTCACGCGAATGTATTCTGTGTCCGATTGATGGATATTAAAACAAAAAAAGTTTATATGTGTTTACTTAAGTTTACGAATTCTGGGAGGCATCTCTGATTTTATTTTGGGAGGACAGATGGTGAAGGGAGTAGCGATTAAGTGTTTGAACGTGTCGTTAAAGATATTGATATTGCTGGTCTTTTTAAGTACTTTTGTGGAAAAAATAGAAAAGAAGTAGATACCTCCGAGAGACACACTTGAAAGGAGATTTCGTTCAATTGAAAATGAAAAGATTATCCGGTTCTGTGTGACAGTAGGCTATACCTCCAAGGGAAATCCGGTATTGATTTGGAACCGATTCAGAGATGAAATGCAAACATAATATTGGGGACGTGTTTATATTTGAGGTCTGCATTACCATATTACCAACTACCTATGGAACAGAATTATATCCGCTCTCATTTCTGCAGTCTCCTCAATAGGAAAAAATATGTTTCCTTTAAAGTAAACAGTTCGTATTAATACATTGGGACCTTTTAGTTAGATTCAACATAAAACAATAATTTACAGTTATGAAGACCTGTGTGACAGTCCAGTGACAAATCAGGAACTGTGTGCTGGTAGTTTTTCTTTTGCAAACTTGCATATAAATGTCCAGCGTATAGTCATAGTCATATCTTCTATTAATCTAGAAACTTCTTATTGGGTATAATCCGTCTCGTAAATTTCAATAATTCTCTTTTGTCCCTATTGGGGTAAAATAACAAAGTAAAACCATCTTCTGCGGAACCGCACAGCATAGTAATCAGGTTTTTTACCCACAATCAAACAAACAGACAAAAAATTATTGTGTCATCTCGGAAAGGTTAATGCATTGTAACCAGACCGATTAATTGTGAGTTGTACGAGGAAACGATGAGTTTGTACTGATTTAGTGGTAGCAATACACTTACCAAGTAAATTACAAAAGTAGCAGTTAAGGTTGAAGGATATCTAACCATTAGCCTTTCATCACCCGAATTAAGCAATTTATTTGGCACATAGTCATCCACCTATATAAGCCATTGGGTAAGCCGTATTTGTAAATAGGACCGTGAAAAGAGACTTTTATAAGCTGCATACTGTGTAGAAATGCAATTTATAAGCCAGACAATATCATGCCAACGTAGATGGTGCAAAATGAGACAATAGGAGCATTTCACTTATCTCAGCAGTTCTGGCAACCATGGTGCAAGCACGGCATGCCATTGGTAATCCTCTATTCTTCCGCTGCCATCTACCCTTTCTCACTTTGTTTGCTAACTTTCTCTTGCATTTTTATCCTGACTTAAATTGGATTTTTGAGAAAAGGTCTTAGGTAAAGTAAGCACACAACTTTCTTACAATGATAGCTGAGCATCGTACAAACAAACAGAGCAATACGCTGAATTATTTGTGGAGCAGTTACCTTTCTTTTCATTGAGGAGATAACAGACCAGAAATTGGCCATACATTCATGATTCTCATGCCATCATGGCAGCCCAACCAATTTAATCTCCGGTAACTGTAAACCACCATATTCTTGTGGGGTAGCAGTTTCCCAACCAGGGTTCAGAGTGGGATACCATGCTAAATTGAATTTTGCACAAAAATAACAAACTTAAATCAGGTGCCACCAACTCACACTAAATCTGTAACACAAGGTAGACACATCCACCTCCTTTTGTTCCCCTTCTTCGTTTCTCCTCTCTTCTTCGCAAAAATGAGCGAATGGATGCAATAATGATGATATTTTTATCCGCTAACAGTGTGTAATATTGCCAAAGTAAATAGGAGTCAGAATATAAAATGCTTCACAAGACCTGCCCCATTGTTCTCGCCACCTTTAGCATGTTCAATCTTGTCTATCGTTCAATTTCGATATTAAAAAAACTAGCCGGCCCCTGCCTCGTTTTTCCATTTCACTTTTTTGTAACATTATATTTTTGGCATCAACGGCGTGATCAATGCTTTTGATGAAACTAAAACGTATTTTCTTCTAAAAACTCTTCGTTTGTAAACCAAACCCATCATGAAATTGATTCTATTCGTTGCAGGAGAAAGCGGTCGCAAGCTGAGATGGTTGCAATCAGAGAAGTTAATCTTAGAGCTCCATATGCATGTCAAAACGCAGCTAGCCACAGATTGTATTATTCCTTCGTGTAACAGAAGACTAAGCGGTTTAGTAAAGTGATATTACTTAAACAATAGACAGGTACCTTGGGAAAAATCGTCGGTGAAAGTAACGCGAGCATAGCCTGTTTAATCATAAATCAGTGACACTGTAACACACCACTTTCTCTACATCATTACAATTGCAGTTTTCTCTTACGTTCATATTATTAGACTGAATTGGTAAAATTTGTGGTCTATTCATAGTAATAAGTCATTCTACAAAGAACAATTATACATAATGCTTTTTATCTGATATCTCTGTAACACGGCCAAAAAACCGTGGACTGAATTTTTACCGGAGAAAGTCTATCCACGTATTATTATGTGAGGGAATTATACTGAAGAGAAAAAGGAAAGAAATGCCGTACCCCAGGGTCTCTACCATGACGGATGATGCTTCTCATGGGAGTAGTAGGTAGGTAAGAACCTTAGAACATAATCATATAGCTTTGATTTGAGGCTGCCACGGACACCAGAGATTATGGAATACACTGAAAACTCTATAGGAGGTCTGACACCCCTCGAGGTATATAATTCATATGCTTTAGTTACAAATGGACAGTAAATCTGTAATTATTCTTCATAGTCGGTTTTCGTGCAAATAAACATGGAATGCATGAAATATAGTAGAACGACTAGCCAATTGGGGTGTAATTATAATCTTGATTTTCTACTTAAGGTTTTAGTTTTCAATTGGCTTGGGTATTTTGGGATAAAATTTAATACGAAATGAAATTTAATCTGTAGGAGAATCACATACGCCGAGGAAAACTGTTTTAGGAGGAAAGTTTCTCCCAACATTAAACTTTGCTTGCTACACACCTCGCCTCGGTTCAAGATGGAGCGATGAAATGTATTATTGAGACAACACAACTTGAGGCAATACATGTCTAAATGAACTTTTCTAAAAATAAAATCTTAACTGAGTTTCTAAGAATACATATTGTGAATTTGTTTCTTTCTGTTTATCTTTGTCCTCGGATTCGAGAATTGATCCTCGCCATAACTTTATTCATCTTAAACTTATAGCCTTTTATAATACGTTCTAAAAGTTTCAGAGATAAAACAGGTCTAAATTCGCTTCCAGCAATTTCCAGTTTTGTATGCTTTCAACTTTGATGAAATTTGGAAGATCTGGATTGCATCCTAATACGTTGAGAGTTGGGAATTCTACTTTTTGCAAACTTTTACTCGCGTCATACACTCTTTTATTTCTTTCTTTTTTACATATTCTATTTTTATACTTTTTATTTAAACATGCAACCTCTATAAATGAAAATATTCGAGAAATGTTTTGGCCATACGAGCTCGTCAATCTAATAATTAATTTTCTTCATTATAATTTCCATTTGTGTAGCAGTTTTATTGAAAGGTTCTTGGAGGAAGGTTCTTTATTCCTCCAAGGAAAGGTTTACATATTGTACTTTCCACGGTTCCAGGGGTGAAACATTCCACAATTTTGTGAATGTTTTGAGAATCTATAACTACCTATAAACGATTGCTGTTGCCGCAGGAACAATCAGTGCTTGCTTACAGAAGGATTGGGATTTTTGTACATGATATATGCAAACCTAAACCCCAAACTGCACGCACCCTAGGGAATTCTGTGAACATGAACAGGGAGATTATGTTTTTATTGTAACTATGATTCTTTGATAATATCTTTTATATATGATTCCTGTGAACTTAGCTGCAGCTTTGATAGATTCTGATTGTGTCAAGTGGAAACACACATTCAAAGATATTCCTTACAAAGGCGAAGGTCGCCATTAAAGTATTAGAACGGTAACGATAGCGATTGCGTTTGTAATTACATTGCACAGTGAAAGTAGAAAGAGGGAGAAACGAAAATAATATAGATGGACAGACAAGTTGTCCGAGAAGACCTTATACACTTTCTCTCTTCTTTGTTTTAGGTCATTATTGAGTGGTAGTGCTACTCGTGCCTGTAGGAGCCAGAGTAAGTGGCAGTATTGCCAATAAAAAGTGCTTCGAAACTCATTTAGTCTTAAAAGACTATTTTCCGCCTTTGGTAAATGGATGGGGCAGCATGGGGTAGCCTGAAGTTGTGTACAACCTTGTGCATGTGTCTTATCAACTTATGTATAATGATATTTTCGCAAATAAATAGTTCTAAAACCAGGGAAATTGAAACCAAGATAAATGTTGATAAAAGACTAGAGAGGCATCTTCTATACATGCACCAACCTACCTAATTGTATCCGGCACACGAAACTAATCGAAGACTACAGAGCCCAAAGTCTAAAATTAGGAATCTGTGCTGCTCTTCCTGTATAGGGAAGGGAAAGTCTGCCGAATTATGCCATTGGGCCTAATACTTTATGTGAGTGAATGAATCTTGCCAACTACATAAAAAATACATTCATATACAAGCTAAGCTACATATATAATGTATACTTGCATACTATGTACATATAGATATATGTATATGATTTGATATAGTTTTTTGGTAAGTTACGGATAGATCAGTAATCATGGAATGTCATCCATTGTCCTTCTGGAAACGATTTTTGTTTTGGTATCATTAAGTTCTTTCCAGATTTGAAGAGGACGGAAAGAAAAGTATGGAGAAAGTCGACGAGCCGAGCTAACAAAGCCAAGGGGACGGAGAAAAGCTTTCTAAATAGCCCACCAATCTTTGTTCACCTGCAATTTAGAATTGTATTGTTCCCCATCAGATACCTTAGAAGATTGTATAAGATTGATTAGAAGTCAGGTTAAAACTTAACCTGACGTGGAATACCGTTTCACAACCAGATATCGTAATATTTGACAAATCCATCTGTTACGTAACATTATCTGTAGTACAAAGTCGATCGATGTAGTTTTTAAAATTCAGGTTGACTCAAAAGCACCCTTGTAAACAAGAAAAAAAACCGTGTACAAGTTGACAACTACAAAGTAAAAACAGAAGCGATAGAGCTGACACGCTCGCAAGCTGTTTCCTTTTTTAGGATCTTTGCTGCTGTGACTTTGGTAAGTTCATGTTGTCCACGGAGAAAGCAGAGGATCTCAATTTACGGATTAAGAGTTCATTTGAGGCGTAAGTCACGTAGTTGTTTCCAGCCAACTAACTACACACAGCTAGTCTTCAGGTTCTTCTCCTGTAATACCTAGTATAAACACTTTTTTTCACACATTTGTACTAAGACATCCTACGGCTTCTTGGCTGCCACTTATGCTATATTGAATGTGAGTACATTTTATACTACATTGGCTTTCTCCAGAAGTAAACTGTCATTTGAGAGGTTCGCCTTGGCTACATTTTACGTTTTCCCTTCCTGGTCTTTGTGCTTTATCTTTTGGCCTTTTTCACTCCAGCTCAACTCTATTGGTTCGGAACACTTTGCAAGCATCTGTGTTTAAATCCTGCAAACAGATTTATCTTTCCAAAAAGCACCATTTTCGAAAACAACATACATACCAGTATAACTTGATAAACTATGAGTAGATGAGTACACAAAGTTCACACATACTACTCTGCCAGTACTCTTTCAGGTATTTGGTTTCTACGGTTACCACTGCCCTGTTAAGATCCATCCATCGGCTATAACTGTTCCGTCACTGTAGTAACAAGTAATTATTTCTCGATGCTAATTATGCCAATACCCTTACTGTGTAGTGTACAGAATTGCGGCAAAAATGTTCCAACGACTTTTTCGTAAAGCTCGGCTTCGGCTTTTGACACCAACGAAGTTTGATTAAACTGATAAAACTAGAAAGGGAAAGTAAGGCATACCATTAGCAATTATTAAGGTTTCCTTTAATATTTTACACCGCAAAGCCAGATTTAGCCGGTAGTCGGACATGCGCCTACGTATAGTTTTAAATTTACTATTGCCAAAACCCCTCCTTCAGATTCGCTGAAAGCAATTTTATGATGATGCAAAAGAAATAAATCCATTCACGCCAGTTGGCAACATAGAACAGCACTTTACAAGCATGACATTTAGCAAAACTTGCCTGTAACTTTTCTTTGTGCAAAGGTAGTTCCGATTTGTGACAAACTTTTTCCATGTCAAAGTTCGAGAGAAACATATATATTATGCCAACTCTAAAATTGTATTAATTAATTGCACACAAACTTACCTGCTCGAATGTATTCCTTCATATCAGTCATTTTCATGCCACATACAGGTCCATTTGTGAAATTTTCTTTTATCTCCTACGAATTCAGCTCCAGTTTGATCATTTGTTACTTCTAATTCTCCTCAACATCAAGAGCATCCACACACAATACGCTGCATTTTTCAATTGCTTCTTGTGTATCATTTCCATTTTCATGTCCATTTGCCGGATTTTTCATTTCGTTCTTGTTCGACTTGACACGACTAGGCAGGCAGGAATGAATCTTGATTGCAGCTGTGTTATAATCCTTGATTCATTTCTTGACATTTCTTATTCTACTTTTCTCATCTTGTTTAGTAATTTTTCCTTTCATGCACTTGATATTCATTTTGTCGCTTGATACATTGACTGATGCACTACACAACGAGTCATTGTTAAAAAATTCTCTTTCTTTCAAGTACCAAAATAAGAAGGGAATCTTATGTGCATATAGAAGCAGAAAAGGGGGAAAGGTGAATCGCTACTTTTACAATCTATCCAGTCTGCACATTCATTCAACAAGACAGCTGAATAAGATGTGTCTCCTTGTAAATAGAAATCCTGAAAATAACAGAAGCCAGGGAAAAAAGTCAAGTGTTTCCTCCGTTTTTGAAAGACATTTAGTATGCTTTTCCTACTGCACAACGACTTTCTGTGCGGCCAGAGAACAACCTTCTGTTGAGACTTTTACTCAGCTTTGACGAGCACTATTTTGTCTCATTTTTTATACTGTCTAACTACGCAAATGGCTTATTCTATATATTCAATATTGTGTTGTAGTTGGGCTATAAAAAGAGATACAGTCGATCTGAACAGAATTTTTGTACATCATTCCAACTGTGGTGATGAAAGTACTACGAAAACGAAGGAAAATAGATATTTGTATTGATATTAGAGGATTTTACGCTCGATATTTTCACGACCTTTCTTTTTGCATGGAATGTTGAAATGAGGGTTATTCAGTATACAGACAACATGCTCAAGTGTGCAAAGTCTAGTTTCTCAGGTGGAATCCTTCGTTTAATAGAAACACATAGTGATGGATGATGACAGAAAGCTGTTTTAACCTTTTATAAGCTGATACATCTGCCAAACAAGCGAAATTAATCTTTCTGTGGGTATTGAGTTTCGAGCGGCTTGAATTTCGTATCTCAACCAATTTGTAACACAATCAAAGAATGATATTTTAATGAGTATTATCAGCTCTGTTTTTTGTATAATTTTCTCAGGTATTATATTGTATCAAGGTCTGATTCAGAAACTGTTACGCAAGGCAATACGTTGAATTTCTCATTACCATATGATAGTCATCTTTGATCTTATTACGGGCGCGTGGAAAAACTGGAATCATTGCTATAGGGCAGCAAATATTCCAGTTTTGATCACACCGATCGTTGAACGGTTTTAATTTCGTATAATCGTACTCTCATAGATTCGCACAAAAAAATATCCTATTATGGTTGCCGACATGCAGTTTCCTGCACTGAACCGAGCAACGAGTCATCTAGAAGTTTGCGTGTTAGTTTCTAACAGACTGCACAATAAATCCTCACGTCCTTAGTTCCAGAGTGGCTTCCTTATAAAATTCTCCCATTAACGCTCCATGATGCCAATTCACATGCGAGTTTAATATGCCTTCCTGGAGATATCACCCCGAGTCTCTACTAATCCTGAGTGATTTTATGAAATTCAATTTCAACAATAAAAATGCTTTCCCAGCGAAAAAAAACTAGCTGAGCTTAACTGGTCTTCAATATAATGAGTATGGGAAAAGCTTAGGTTGACAAAACTTCTATATCTGGTTTCCTATAACCAAAAATGAAGTATTGAAAACGTACTGCGCATCTTCGCAAAATGATCCTTATAATAAGTTATAATGCAAACCTATGAACAAAGAGATTTCTCAGAGAAAGTTTCTACTAATCAATACACAATATAAAAAAGTTAGAGAACGCCATTAGTAATTTGAAATATCTGATATAACTACTATATAAGATGCAATACTTTTCTCCATTTGTTTTTCAGTTATGTTACAACTGATGAAGTAGTTTTGAGAGATACCATATTTTGGCATATGGCACATCAAAAGCTAGGTAACAAGGAAATACAACTCAATTCGGCAAACTATTCTACGTTAGAGTTTTATAAGAACCTGTTTAACTTACAAAAAAGAACGTTTTTTGTCAACCTTCCACAAAAGACAAACTGTGAAAAAAACTCAGCAAGTCAACTTCCGTCATCAAGTTATATACTGACTTGAGCCAACATGACAGTCATTCTTAGAACATAAGCACTGTCAACAAAATTAAGAAGGATGGATGCTCGTATAAAAAAGTATGTCTAAAAGTAAAACGAAAAGTTAAAGAGACAAGAAGATCCTTGATACTCTTCCTTTCTCTTTTTTCAGCTATTCATTGAGGCTCCCTACTTTTTCCCCTACAAGAGCCATTGAAAACCACAAACAAGAAATATGGCAAAAGTAATGACAATATTGGAGAAAGTGTCCCAACTTTTTTTCACTCTGTTTCATATGTATGTACCTGGAGAAAGTAGCTGGCAGCTCATATGAAATATGGTCATTTTTTGCACGATATATGCCCCATGGCCCATATATTATGCATGTTGGCTTTATCTTTTTCTACAATTCGCTATCTATTCATATCTCTTTTCTTGGTACCGACAAGACGGTAGGAGTCCCGTTCACCGATAAGTTTTCATATGTTTGTAATGACTACAAGCAAACATCCTCTTTCGCTTCCATACAGGATTACCTGACGTGAATTATGCACGGGGAATTTTAACAATTCATTCCCTTTCCTGTGTACTAACAGTTTGGCAGCCAATAACTCCTGGACTTGGTTTTGCAAAGGTTGGTAAACCAGACGAGGAGTTTGTTGGTTACTCTCATATATCTAACTTTGCTTTTATCGGTAATAGTGATTTTTACGATAACATGCAACAACGACTACCCAACTGCGTACAACATAATAATAAGAAATTAAGGTAATTGCTATACTATTGCAGACATTGCAGGACTGGAATCAATATAAAAATTCATGCATGCAATTCCAATACGCATAAAATGGTCCATCTCATTCGTTCCTTCCATTACCCCTACAGGTACATATTACGATGTTTGGCAATGTCATCAGAATTGTGCTTCCACCTACAGGTTTTATAGTTCTTAAAAGCCATTAGTTTCCCTACATCAAAACAACGTTTCGTGTGGATTTCCATTATTTCTTATTGTTTTTTTTCTGTACAGACTGGAAGTTGTAGTTTTTATGTTATTTTAGTTTAGCTACATTAGCTATAGTTTGTTGTAATTACTAAAAGTAAATGATATGATATGTTGTAATATCTAATTTGATATATTTAAAAGTTACATAGATCTATACCTACCTAGCTATCGGATCTAGTGGTCTATGAAAAAGAAATTGTAAATAACACAGGAGACCACAAATAGAAAGGCCATTATAAATACAACAACTAAAACGATCGTCCATGGCGTCATGTGGGAAAAATGGAATTTAGATTAGCTCCTTGTCAAGCTGGTAATATAGGATGTCTCCTTTAAAACGCGTTAGGAGCAAGCTCATAATTCATTTCTTCTTTTCTTCGAGCTGCGGTTCGTCGATCCTGTTGTGTTGTAAAACCACTCGCTGGCTTGTCTACTTTCTCCGTGTAAGTAAACTCGTCGCTTGTCAGGGGCGCTGCAAAGGAAGCTGTTTTGGGGGTGCTGACATTCTTGTTCTCTTCACACACTCCACTATTTACAGCAATCCAAAAAACAACAGAATTATGATGCTACGTGCTATGCACATTATATAACTTGTTCTTCACAAAAAAAGTTGAAACCACAGAGTAGCTAAGCGGACTTTTTTTATATTTACACACACTAATGCAGTTTTGCTTGTGTTTTCATCTTTCAGAGTAAGTAATATTTGTGGTTTTGAAACGTGACTGTAGTCAACTTTATGCCCACTTGATTTGTGTACTTTCACTTGGAGCTATGAGTATAAAAAGTTTGATATGAGCTGAGAAGAAAGACAGCTTGAACAAGTTGTAGCTGATCGGTTTTTTTTTCTCTTCTGAGTAAGGATCCACGTCCATCAGAAATAATTGGATTACTCGTGAATTGAAATGAAAGGATAGTCACTGGAGATTGAAGAGGATAGATTTTATTCGAAATTTCCAAATTTGAATGATAGACGAACTGAAGTGAGATTTGATCAGATCGGTGGATACATCAGGGAGTATTCAGTAAGTGAGTAATGTTTGAATATAAGTATGTAACTCAATTTGTTGATGTAATCTCGATAACTGGTCCTGAACAGAGGAGGAAGAGTAGCCCTCTTGATATTCACAAAGCGGAAGGACAGCCCTCGTTGTACTTCAGCCCTGGGAAGAAACTAGTTGAGTAAAAAAGATGAGAAGAAAAAATGCTCACAGGGAGTACACTGTCTAGTAGCCTTAGTTTGCTTTGTTGGTAAACCGAACACATTTGACCAGTAAACTTCCTTCCGGTCCGGATACAATGAATCAGAGTTCGTCATAAAGCGAAACAAACTTGGAAAATCTGAAAGATAAATCTGGTTTCAGGGTTTGAATGATAGGGAGTGGATAACGGTGAAAGCAAATTTTCCTTTTCACTTGATACAGAAAATCTCAGTATTCAAAGAGTGACATCAAGACTGTGACACATTTTTTTGCATTGATTGTTAGAATCAAGCTGAAGCAATATCTCAAAAAGTATTTTAAATTGACACTGATCCTGTGTTTCGGACTTGCTCAGCCATGAAGCTTGTAAATGTATAAAAAGATTTGAAACTAAAGTTTATTTGGAGCTTGGGCTATAAACAATAGTATTTGCACGATGAGAATCTAGTCGCTTTGGTATTATGTAAGCTATAACAAAGCTGTTGCAAATGCTCCTAATGAAATCCCATTACGAAGCGTTGCGTTCAGTGCAAAAAAGTTGTTAGTTCATCTCACATGATGGTCATAGAGGAAGTGGACACGGCACTGAGTTTTTGAACGTATGGTTTTCGCAGATATTTGCCGATGTACAGAGGACGCCCACAAAAATATTGTTCGTCTGTTCGTGACTGATGTAGATATTATTTGGACGTGATGCTATGAACAGCTCTTGATGGATAATGATGAAGAATGATGATGATGATAGAAGAGGAAGTTCTGGCGGCCATTGCTGGTTCCTGTCTTGTTCAAAATTTGGCCATGATGTTGAGCTGAAGCTGATGTATCTACTGGAAGGCAGAATGCACCCTTAGACTCCCAGAGAGAAAGGCCTTTTTCTGCTGATCTTTTCCAATTCTATAACTTATATTCCATTACTCCGCAAGAATGATCCCTATGAGAGAGGAAATGAGACGGATGACAGGGCATGCATCTTTTCGTAATGAAACACGTTCGCCATCATCATCATCGTGAGAAACATGTGAGCACCAGTTTACATCCCACAACATCCACAACTTTGTTATGCTACTTTATCCTACTTAACTAGCCGTTTATTATGCTGATTGCTACCTATATTTTGTAAATGGTAAGCATCAAGTAGCAGTATGGAGTGTGGAATGATAAACTATGAGTGAGGTGATCAAAAAGCCAGAACAGAATGGAAAAAATGATGGAGCTGCATTAGATCTACATAGACATTGATTCAAAATGTATCCGTCATTTTTACAACCCGGAAATTGTCCTGGAAACTGTAATGTAGTTAGTTTCAGATAATAGCCATGATTGGTAGCATGGGAGACATGCATACATATGAACATGAACAAAACCTTTCACAAACAACTTACCTGGGCTCTGGAAAAATACCGGCAGTCTGGTCTACGTTCTTACTAAATTGACATGTTGTAAACTATGTAAGCCCAAGTAAGTACCTATTGCACAGTGCTCGTAATAAGTCCCACAACGAAAAACTTGCGAAAAACAAACCCAACGAACCACAGTTCATTTATTTACTATGCTCTAATTCTGATGAAACAGTAATTAGATGCTAGATACATACTAAGGAAAAATTTAGTTTCTCTGTGGAATTCCCACGGGTTTATCACTACCAAGATTTTGGAGCTTTGTTAAGGCATGAATTTAATTACTCTTGTTTAAAAAGCGTATGGAACTCCTACTCATGTGAGCACCGTACCCATTACATATGAAGATGAACCGATTTTGTTCCTCGTGTTTTTGCAAACAACTGCCAAAAACTTTTTTTGCTATCTCTAACTCAAATGATTTACCAGTAGAAACGGTATTTCAATTTCATACTCTAATTGGTGAATACATGTAGAATATTATGCCCTGAAAAGATCGCCCACTGCTTAGAAAATATTTTTCACCGCTGTTTCTAATAAAAGCTGTTAAGAACAGCTATAAAGACGAAGCTGAACGTTAGAACTAAATGTGACAGTAATAGTCTAAAAGAAACGTAAAATAGGATAAAAAGTACAAT
>JAAXOA010001142.1:0-17255 GCA_036561885.1 Salina celebensis
TGTCGATTTCCGCTTGAGCTTTTCTTTGAACTTGAGGATAATGGCTTAAGAAAAGCGATGCCCATTGTAATGTCGTTGACGTGGTCTCGGCTCCAGCTATGTATTTCAAACGATTTGAAATAATAGAAGTAAATCTTTAAAAAGTACAACTCAAATTTGTATTTGTAGTCACTGCCCCACTGACCTATGAACAGATCGAGTAAAACGGAATACAAATTTTTTCTCCCTTCATCTCCATAGAAGCTTGAATCACCGGAGCTTTCTTTCATTTGTTGGATATAGGAATCCACAAAATCACGACATTCTCCATCCATGTACGTTTCCAAGTGCTCATCTATTACTTCGTCAAGGAGCTCCTTTACTCTGGCACGAAATTCTACACCTTTTTGGAACTGCTTCCTACCAATGAGTCCATATTTAACGGGATTGTAGAAGAAAAGAGCTGGCGAGGTTAGCAAAGAGTCCTTTACAAATCTGTGGGAGAAATCAGTCCGAAATCACATTAGTAAATTGTAATACCATGCTATTTACAATGTTTTGTGTACTCACTCAATTAGCAGGGCTATCAAAGTGTTGAGCTTGGGATCCGACAGCTCAAACCGTTTTCCAGTTACTATGAACCACAACGAGTTCAGAACGGAAGCATTGAAAACTCCAGATAAATTGACGGGGTGTCCGAGATCGTTCCTATAAATGTTATGTATGTAAATGAAGAAAATGATTCATCAATAGATATTTTTCTGGTCCATACCTGAGCACATTGCGAAGATCGTGGAGCTCCTGTTGGAGCATTCCTTCCATGCTCTCCTTTCCAAAACCAAAATCGCGCAAAGTTCGGAGAACGAAGCGCCGTTGTTCATGCCAAACAGGACCATCGCTGAGGAGTACTCCCCGGTTCCTATCGCCCTGATTTCGTTCTTTCCAGATTCCAAAGTTGGGTCGTCCTTGGAACTCATCCTTCTTCAGATTTTCAATGATCAGCTTGTGATCAGTTATCACTGTAACACTAGCCATGCAATTGGATATGTTAATTTGAGAACGAAACATGATCTGGCACCACACATCCGACTTACTAAAAATCTCCAACAGACAAAGAGAATATTTTTCCGTATATCTTCTTGTAGTTCTGGAATTCTTCAATTGCATTATTTTTCACAAGATGGATCATTGAACCCACAACCGGGAGACCATACGGACCTTTCCATGTAGAATACCAACATTCATGGATCTTTTTGAATATTTCGTTAATGAAAAATGAATGACAACTGCAACGTACCTGGAGCCATTTTTCGAAATAGTCTATACTTTCCATAAAGTTGGTGACAAATTAGGGCACAAAACAACCCAACTAAAAAGTCATATATTTCCATGATGAGGATGACATTTAGTTACAGGGACCCCGGAAGTCTTATATTACCCCCAAGTATATAATGTTGTAATGCTAGTTGTTCACTTGGAAACTGGAAACAATTTACTCAATCCTCACTTTGATGTTGTACGCTAGCATGGCAGAGTTACCTGCATAGACTGAAACATTTTTGTCAGAAGATGTATATACGTGACAGGTGAGATTTGGTCAATGTATATGGACTAAGGACAAGATTTTTGTAAGACGACAAGCTAAGAGGTAAGTTTTTCATACCTCAGGCTTTGTAAATTCAATATCAAATACTCATAGATGGACTGAAACGGAGACGTGCATAGGTACTTTAGAACGTCGGCGTCATTTTAGACTAAACTAAGTGGTTGTGAGTTGAAATCAGGAATATGAAAAATGAATATTATTTTTATCGTTTACAGAACTGTTTACTTGACGTTAAACGGGGAGCGGAGCATCATACTATCGTACATTAGAAAGAACGAATACGACAAAATATTGTAAGTAAGATATTACTAGTTTCATACAATGTGAATCACAGAATTTAAAATAAAACGAGATAAGAGACGATGTTAAATTAAATGAGGCTGATGAAAACATCCTTCCAGAAAAGCAAATGCATCAGAGTCTCCTAAAGCTTGTTTCAGATGTTCCATGGTTAACGTTTTCTTTTTAGAGGCAAGAGTTATGTCACCTGCCAACCTTCCAACGACCGAAACAAAATGTTCCTGCAAAACCAATTTAAACAACAACCAAGCTTTTTAAAAAAACCGACGCGACGCACACATAATGTAATGATATGTTTGAAATTACCGTCGCGAGAGTGGTTAAATATATCGCTTCCTTTGTTATCATGATGTTTCCTTTCCCCTTGGTCTCCTTCTTGCCTTTTTTCGTCTTCACTGGAGATTCCTCCTCTTCTTCAGTTGTTGCCGCACAAATTGTCATAATCTTTTTGACTCTACTTAACGGGAATTGCGGCAAAGGATACTCTGCAGAGTCTTCGTCTTCATCCATGCTATCATCACCAGCTCCCTTATCTTGGTCCTTTTCTAATGTACTTTCTTCTAAGTCGTCTCCTCCGGTCGCATCATTCATTTCTTCGTCTTCATAGTCTGGGATGACATTCTTTTCGCTCATTTCTGCAGTGTCGTTAACAGCGGAAAGTGACAGGGACGCACTATCAATGACGAATCCTTCATTCATCATGGAAATGCTGTTTTCTGAGTTTTCAACATCAATTCTTGTCGACGACATTGGATTAATCATTGAGTTTTCTGGATCGATCCTGGTGGACGACATTGGATTAATCTCCGACACAGAACCTTCCAAATCCATTGTAGAATTAGAGTTGTTCACAGAGGGCAAATCACTAGGGCGACCGGTTGGCGTCTCGGTCATCGTCACATTGTTCTGCGATGCTAACAAACTTTCGCTCATCTCCTGACTTGGTTCCTCCAATAGTTGATTGCTCCTGTCTACAACTGGAGGTGGCATTTGTACTGAATCACTTCCGTCAGGTTCCGAAAACATTTCCTCAGAACAAGGAATCACCGTTGGAGAATTTTCTGAATCTTGGTTATCCATTGTTTATTTTGAAACCTGATCTTTATGGCAACCTAAACTCCAAACCTTCTAACTATTTAGCTGTTAAATCGCAGTTACTTAAATGTTTTCTCCAAATGATGTTTTATGTTTTAAAGTTTTCAAAAAGTCTAAGCACTTCAATTGAGTGTTTTTATTCGACTGTCAACAAAGTACAATCTGCACACCGCCACTTTATGCCCCTGTTGAACATTTTGGGGTTACTTGAAACACTCAATGGCTCTACACTATCTGATTCATTAACAAAATCTGCTCCAAGTTCCAGCAGCGCTCGCATGTCGCCCTCGCCCACTCTCTTTGTTGCTTAGCCTTCCGTCTTCAAACTCCAATCCAGTTTTTTTTTACTAATTTTTCGACGAAGTCGACCAGGTAGTATTAGCTAGACATTTGACCATGAAACTATAACTTATAATTTGCCGAAAATTGCCTTCTTTTGACTTGTTCGTTGTTTATGATGCGTGCAACAGAATAGAGCAGAAATTGGTTTGGTCAATAAATGGTAAAAATTGGGCAAGCTGTCATTTCTTCAGTAGGGAAACGTGGGTTTTTTTCATGGACAAAAGCCTTTTGATACAGAGCCCAAAAACATAAAAGGAAAAAAAGACATGGTGAAATGTAACAAATAAATGCAATAGCCCAAGCGGAAGGCAGGTGTGTGTTTCACATTCAATTGTGAAAAACATATAGGTGGTGCACCCATCAAAAAAGAAGTAAATCTAAAGTCGCTCTTGTCATGAGTCACTCATTTTATGAAATGGAAACCAGCCAAAATATAGTCTCATAAAACAGTTGGGACACAAGCCAGTTTTGTTTCATTTTGTGTAAATAAAGACCTGGCGTATCAGTTGAAATTAGCAGTAAAAAAGGATGTGACAAAACGCTTCCATGACAGATTATGTTTCAAACTGCGAAATGAATGAGTATGAATATTATTGTAAATAGCTCATAATGCTGATAAAGCTGGCCTAAATCCTCGGCTATATTTGATGAAAACAGCGAAATAATCATTTTTATGCTGATGGAAGGCTTATTATTTTTTTTCTGAGTAAACTTGGCACAGTAATAACCGTTATAATCTTTTAAGATACCTACATAGTAATTGATATTTAGCTGGTTAACATGCATTCTCTCCACATATAATGTACACACTTTGTTTTGAACTACGGCTTACGAATAAAGAAACAGAAAAAATATAGTTACAACTTACCAAACTTGCGATTAGCGTGCAAAGTTGCAACATTATCATACCTTGCTACATCTTAACCTTTCGAAAACACTCCAAAGACTCCAATGAGTATACAACTAAAGTCTGTTCTCCCATGTCATACCAGTACTTAGTTCAGTGTAGATTTCCGACTTATAATGTAGTTGCAGTTGATCGGTTTCGGCAAAGAGCTTCTAATTGACATATAGAAGTTAACATCATGAATTTCTCAAAATCAATATCTGTGACTCGAGTATACTCAAAGCTTGTTTATTTGTGGCCATTTCTTTGGAAAAACTCGTGTTTCCATGGGAAACCCCTGAGTTTCAGTAAGCAGGGCCATTAGTAAACAAACTTTTGGACGATGGTGTTCGAGTCACAATCACAACATTTTGTATTGATGTGAATCTGTATGCACCTCCAAGGGTTTCCGTATGCAATGCATGCTTTTTATTAATGGCCATTTACACGCATGTTTTGTATCACTAACCTGATACAAAAATCCATTTCGCTATAAATTGTTGACTATTATTAAATGTGTCATATTTTTGTCATGTGTCATGTTACACATATTTTATCTATTTTTGATGGGATAACGAGAGGAAAATACAGTTTGTAATGGCCATTAACGATTTCGGGGTACCCGAAAAAATGGAGGGAAAACATTTCCGAAAAAAATTGTCACCAACATCTGACTGATTAAAGTCTCACTTGTAATTGGGCTATTATTTGATTACGCGATACTCGTTTACATTGTTTACAGATCTGTACCGTTTTTCGCATTGAATACACTGCTCCTTTGTGTTTTGTTGATAAAAAGAGTATGTGGTATACACAGACAGAAACACACATGCATGAATTTGCTTAGTATTTTTTTGTTCAAATGAGATCATCCAAAATCCAGCAAGTCATATAATACTTCTTTGGGTGTAGGAAACATTCTGGGCACAGGTTAGAAAAGTATAAACACTTGTGTCGAGTTCCTAGGTTGTAATCATAATCACGACTTGCTTATTTTTAAAAAATCGCGTAATTATAAGTGGCGAAACAACGTAGAAAAGGATTTGTTATTAAAAGAAGCTTTATATATTTTTGGCGTGCGTAGAATTAGGTCTAGTAAAATTGGAATCTCCTCTATATGAAATGGAGAACACTTGTGTTTTGTTTTTAAGATAACTCTCTCTGTCGAAAGGGTTAAATATTTTTGTTATAGTGATAGGAGTGCTTCACTGTGAAAGATAATGGAGAATGGTTGACAAGCTGAATTCAAAACAAACAATCCAAATTTTATTTTGTCCTGAATGACAACTGTTTAAAAAGTGATATCTCAGTTAAAAGTTTGATCTGAAAATGGAGGAGCGTGGGGCGCCAGTGGCAGACTACTTTGTAGTCGCTGGTCTTCCGGATAACCCAGAACTTGTGGACGAAGACTTTTGCGAAGGTCTTAATCCCAATTGCAAGAACTTTGAGCCTATCACGGTACGCAAGGGGATACTCTTATTATGGAAGTAGTTAGTGTAAAATATTATTCTTGATGCTTAACTTTTATGATTTTTTTTGTGACAGGATATTGCTGTTATCTTTCCGGCGTTTGAAAGTGTTCCCAGGGGATTTGCATGCATCGACAAAACTCCTTTTGGTGAGCAAACTATTTGGAGAACTTATAATCGGGAAAATAATCAAATAATCTGAATGCTCAAAATGTTTCCTGTTTCTCTAGGTTTCCCTGCCAATTTAAATAGTGGCAGCATACGCAGCCCTGAAGTCTACCTTTGTTATCGAAGAGGACGAGACAAACCCCCATTAGTCGACATTGGGCAAGCGCTTCATTCATGAAACTTTTATATCTTACTTTTTGGTTTTAATTTATCCTCAATGCGTGATTTGAATGTTCCCCCAGTGTTATGTACGATGGGAAAGAACGACTCCTTCCGGACGCTGAAGTGATCATTTCAACGCCCAGTGGGCGAGACGCCAACGTAAACAACACAAGTGCCCGAACCTTACTTACATTCAGGAGAGCAACAGATAACATGCCTTGCAACGAACTGGTGGTCACTGATGTCTGTGTAATATTTCAAAATAAAGGAGAAAAACCACCACATGCATTTTGTATAATTCCGAAGAACTTAAACAAGGGAATGGTAAGGAAGGATTGAAGAAATCTAACGATTATAGTTAATTAACCCCTAACTGAACTATTTTTTTTTCAGATGGGCTGCGATGTATACCTATGTTATAAAAAGTCAATGAATCGACCACCTCTACTACAATATAAACCGGAAATATTAATGAAGGTTCCACTGACTGATCGTAGAACATGTTCTTTTCCCCCAATGGTTGCTATGTTTTGTTTACCAATGTGTGCAACGATTGAATGTTGGCCAAAAAATGCGCTCCAGCCAAGACCCGTGTTTTCCACGTTTGTTCTTACTGTTGCTGACGCTACAGAGAAAATGTACGGTGCTGCTTTAACGTTTTACGAGAACTACTCAGAGGAAAAATTGTCACAAGATCAACGAGTTGCGCTAGGAATGCTTCTTCCAGGAAATAAATCTGATAAGCGTGTTCACGTGAATAAGTGCATTTGTTTGTTGTCACACTATCCGTTCTTCGACGCGTTTAGAACTTTCCTTCATTACCTCAACTGGATGGTGAGGAGTGGCTCACATGATGTACCTGTCGAAAGATATATTGCGCATTTGCTGGAAGAGGTCCCTACTCCGTCACCACAACGACCGCACATTTTAATGCAATTATCTCCAACACAAAATCTTCTGTTTTCGCATCCACACGACTCTCCACTACCAAAAAAGTATGTTAACTAAAGTCGATGAGATTTCCATCAACTTGCGACCGATAGTATGTGTTAATTTTGAATATTTGATATGATTCCTACAGTGGCGCATCTTTCCGGAATATGTTGACAAATTTAGGCCCGGAAAATTGTATGATGCTGCTGCTACTTGTTTTAACGGAACAAAAGCTACTTATACATTCATTAAGGCCGGATGTTTTAACTGCTGTTGCGGAAGCCGTTTCAGTGGTTAGTTTTTTTGACAATGCGTTTTGATCGGATTTGCTGATAGAAAATTAAAATGATTGTAATGAAAATCTCGTTCTGTGTTGTAATAGCTCACATTTCCATTTCGATGGATATGTCCATACGTGCCGTTATGTCCACTGAGTTTGTGTACGCTTCTCCAAGCTCCAGGGTCATTTTTACTAGGAGTAGACTCCAGATTTTTCGATTTGTATGAGCCACCTAATGATGTCACTTGTGTTGATCTGGATACCACAACAATCTCTGTGTGAGTAGAAATTAACGAATTCCCTTTCCTGTACAAATGCCAGGGGTTTAGGTTCTTGATTGCGACTTTATTGTTTTGATATGTAGGAGTGAAGATCGTCGTCAGTACTTGCATACCAAGTTGCTGCCCAAGAAGCAATCAAAAATTTTAAAGCAAAATCTGGAGAATTTAAAAATGAAATTAGACAATCTGACTGCTGCTGCTCGCTCAGAAATGAAAAAGAAAGAAGTTGACATTCTCGATATTGATTTCCAGCTAAAGCGGAAAGAGGTACGTTTCACCTCAATGTACAAATGAATACCAATTCAACTGAGGGACTAATCTATTCACTTCTTTCGTTTCCTTAGCGGCTCATCGAAATGGAAATTCAAGAATCGTTTCTACGCTTCATGACGGGGATCTTGAAAGGTTATCGGTCATTTTTGCTGCCTATCACGAAAGCTCCAACAGTGGGAGCAACAGATGCCACTAAACTGTTTGATTTCGATGTAAAACTCATATCTATATTTGAATTCTATGTTGTGGATTGAAATCGATAACAAGTTTCTGTATTTTACAGGCTTTCTTACGGTCTAGAGATAAAAATTTTCACAAATTTTATCAGTTAATGGTAAAAACTCAAATGTTCATACGATTTATCGAGGAACGGTCTTTTGTCTCAGATCAGGATACATGCCTGGAATTTTTTGATGAGTGTATTGACAAGGTAAGAAACGTTTAAAGGATAATGCTTTTGTTCCTGTTTACAAAATGTTAAACAAATTGCTTGATTTTTTTAGATGGATGCAGATGACAGTGATAACGTAAAGCTAGTGGATGTAAATGAAAGTGGTCAGAGTGAAAGAACAGTGTTTGTTATGCCTCCCGAACCAATCGGCCTTCCTCCCAACGCAAAATACTCATACAATGCTGTATTTGAACTTCAAGATAGTTTATTTGGTGCTGTTAAACCGAAATCGGATGCTTTAAATCGTGTTCTTAGAGATTTTGATCAATCAACTCCTGGTAGCCCTATCGCCCGGAGAACAAAACAAGAAATTAAATCGTCACATAAAAATGCAAAGAAATATGCAGAAAACCCTCACCTATGGGCGAAGTACCTTCTCTCTACTTGTTACAGGTATCCAGATATTTTTGAAAGTGATGTTTATGAAACAGTCTGTGAACGTGTTTGTTTCTTGTTTCAGCTTGTGGTTCATTCATCTTCCAAGCTATGTTAGCGTCACGCCCTCGAAGCACATGGCTCTCTGTTTAGCCCACGAAACCCTAGTCCGGATGTCAAAAACAAAAATCCATCCTGCCGATGAAGTTTGTTATCGAGTTGTGATGCAGCTATGCGGCATTTACAGTCAGCCATTAGTTGCCGTGAAAGTAAGCTCGACAAAAAGAGAGTTTATCTATTGGAAACAACCATAACTAGTCATAAAAATACAACGAACTTGTTAATCATCTCTTTTAGGTACTCTTTGAAATGAAACGATGCGGGATCACCCCAAATGCGATAACATACGGCTTCTATAACAAAGCTGTTCTGGAAGCAAAATGGCCTTCCAACGTCAGCAATTCTAGTCAATTAATGTGGAATAAGTTAAGGTGGGGCTTGATGCTTATGTCTTAATATACTATCATACATTTTGAATACAATTTAACTCATATGTCATTGTTACTTAATACAGAAACGTGATAGTCGGAGTTGCGCAATTCCGGGCAGCGGGAAAGAAACATCATTTAAGAAAGCGTCGCCAATTATCGCATTCCACTGATGACGTGGATCGAATTTCTACTGGAAGTGGGGCATCTCTCGACTCACAGAATCAAACAGGGAAAACTTTAACCGTGAATACTTCTCCATCTGCTCCTGGGAACTTTCAAGGTGGGAAAACTGCAAACTGGAAGAGTCAAAGTGATTCTGAATCTACCAGTGTTGCAACAACATCAGTCCCAACAAGAATCAGTTCCTCGTCAGATATTGGATACGGGTCGATGACAGAACCAAAGCAATCTTCAGATTTAGACTTAGACGAGAGAGAATCCGAAGATCCAGATATTACCATGACAAACCCGAAGTCGGCCAAGACTCCAAAGTTTTGGGGTCAAATGGGACGAAGCTTGGATCAGTGGGTTCGTTCTGGAATGACCGGGTTGGCTAATGTGGCGTCGTATGCTGCAGAAACTAGTTACTATAGTCCAGCGTCTCTAATGATAGCTGGATATCAGCCAGATTATTCACCAAGAAATCTAGATGGTTATGACGACGACGATGATGATGATTTCGATGAATCCAACAGTAATCCTCGTCCTGTCACTCGTAGACTGAACTTTGACGCAGAACCGGAAGATGTCCAGAGTGCGAACCCTTTAAGATTACTTCGTTCTGTTAGTTTTGGCAACGACACACAAATTATGAGTAAACTCAAAGAACTCAAGGAAGATATGATCGCTGAAGAGAAGAAAAAACTCAGTTCAACGAAGATTAACGGGACGATCAGCGAGGAGAAAGGTGAAAGCATAAAACCTCGCGAAAATGGAACTGATCGAGCGGGAAGTGCCGAGTCAAATGAGTCTCTGGAAGGAAAAGTGAACAAATTTTACGAAGGATCTGAAAGAAACTCAGTTGAACGGGACTGTCGTGAGGAAACTCCCGTGAATGGTGATCACGACGAAAGTTATCAAGACACTATTCGTCCGGATAGTTTAAATAGGATCAGCTCTCCCATGCTAAAGATTCAAGATATGTGTATAAGTGACAATAGAGAGCCAACTCCTTGTAGTCCTGCGAGAACTCCTGTGACACAGAATGATCCTCTTGGCGCACTTAGTGACCCGTGCACTCCCAGTGATGTGAAGCTAAATAACAAAAAGTTCACAGTAATTTCGGCGCACCCTGGTGGCTCCAGCGTGGGTGATTTAAGATTGGAACGGGTAGCAACTGATTCACCAAAACGCACTTGTAGCGAAGGCCAAATAGGTAGCTATGAGATTGATGGCGGTGTAGTGCAACCGGCAAGTGGAATGCCTAAAGGGTTCCATCGATCTAGCACATTGCCGAACTATTCGACAATTACTGGTTTAGTAGGTGGTACTGGAGGATCGGAAGGTCAAACAAGTGATGAAAAATACACTAATGGAAGTTCTACTCCAGTGGTTGCAAGTTTATCTGCTATTAGTTCAAGTTTAAAGAACCCTTTCGGGTAAGTGATATGATGTCATTAAATTGCTCGGAACTAGGCCTCAATTAATTTACGAAGTTCGATTTTCGGCTAACATATTTTATTTGTTATCTATTTTGCTATAGTCGTTACAGTCCGGGAAGGCTTAGTTTGAGAAAGGCTGGAACTTCATTGATTGAATCGACAATAGGAGGTAAAAAGGCTGAAGCTTTGATGGAAGGCTTTAATCAATTCAAGTCAGTTGCTGCTGTGACAATGAAAAACAAAATTGAGGAAATCAAAGAAGCTGTTAACAATAATACTCCAGTTCAGAAAAATGGGCCCTTTGGGTAGGTCGTTATCAAATTTTTCGCATTGGAATTTACTGAGGAGAAAAGCTAATATGAGATTAATTATTTTTCAGGGAACAAGCGGACCTCAGTGATTGTGAAGGCACAGAACCTGCAGTGAATGACTGGGCCTGTGTGTCCGAATCATATCTTGATAAACTGTTAACTACCGAACCCGCTTCAACCCGAGCAAGTTTTGCCAGTGCTGATCTGGGATACGGACTAAGTCACCAAGGTAATGAATTAAAATCATTTAGTAATCTTGCGCCATAGTGCCAATACCCAGTGTTTTAACATCACACTTTTTACTTGACCTGCAGATACTCCCTTGTCGAGTTCAACACAATCGCTGTTAATGGTTGAAAATGCTAAGACCAATGCGACTCGCAAAGATCAAGTGAAACCAATAGCAGTGGAAATTATGATGACAACATGTTCCAAATGTCACGGCTGCAACTCCCTGTTATTCGATGAGGAAATCATGGCAGGCTGGACGGCAGAGGATTCTAATCTCAATACAAAGTAACCATTTAAAAGAAATAAAGATACTCTTTCCATCGTTGGAAAATATTTTCTAAAAAGTTTGGTTTGACTCAGGTGTCCCCATTGTAAGAAGTGGACAGTACCTTTCATGGAAGTTACGGTTACTGATTATCGACATCTCCCGTTGTCTCAGCTTTTCCCGATTACTTCTGCGTCAAGTGTTGAAAGTGTTCACAGTTCTGCTAATCTGTCAAGGAGGCCTTCTATGATGAATCCGCCAACGATTAATACTCAACAAGGTGCTAGGTCAACAACTAAAACAGACGGGGAAAGGAAAGAAGAACCTCTCGTAGAAATAAGTCAGGAAGATGATACTGAACTAAAGCTGGCAACAGAGAAGAAAGATGGAATATCGCTCGACCCATTGGGAGTTATTGAAGAACTTCACAGAAGCCGAAGAAACAGTCCAGACCCTAAAGAAACAAGTAGTATTATTCCACCAGTGGTTGAGCAAGTGGTAAACGATTCTTCTACGACTTCAATAGGTGGTCTCGTGGCCCCTACCGATACATCAGCACCAGCGACATATTCTTCTAGTACTAATCCTGCGCAGCTAGTGCCAGTGAAAGTTGATGGTGTTAGTAGTGACCCGATATTAGTACCATATCTCAGTCCATTAGTTCTCCGTAAGGAGCTAGAAAATATGCTAGTTCACGAGGGAGACACGAGTCTAGTTCAATCCAAGTTTGTGGACGAACATCCTATAATTTACTGGAATTTAGTATGGTTCTTTCATCGCGCGAATCTGACTAGTCATATCAAAGGATTGTGTTTGAGTGCAAAATCAGTGCTTCCAAATAAGAAAGTCTTACGAAATAAAGATGAAGTGTCCGACAAAGAAAACAAGTCAGATTCACTGAACACAGCGGATAGTGACCCAGAGTTGATCGATTTCACTATACATTCGTCTTGGGCGTCTGCTGATTATAGAAACGTGGCAATCAAGTGCAAATGGGACAACACAAAGTTCCATTCTGAATACGGAACCCCACTTTATTTCCATTGGCTCAAGAATAAAGAAAGAGAAGGAAAAGGGATCAAGGAGGACTCTCCAGCGGGTGAAAGCGAAGAGCGGTCGACAGCAGACAATAACTTGAATAAGTACGTGTTTCAGCCAAACCTTTTGTTGTAACTGAAAATCAGCATACTAAACACGTTTATTTTTGGTTTTAGATTAATGAGTAGCATAATCAAAGCAACCCAAGGGGGTAACCTGGCACAAATTTGTCCCCAGTTGTTATATCATTACCATAAACAACCTACGACAAGGCATTTTCCCACCTATCGTGATGTCTTGTTCCTGTCATTGGTCGCTGCTGGACGGGAATCGGTTGAAGCATGTAAGTTAACTGATCTTACCTTCTAGTTCGTATCAAGGAGGTTTTGTAGTGGATTTTGCTGCTTCAATAGAAGTGGTGTGAGTTTCTACAACGGAAATGTAACAAGTGTTTTGCTTGCGTGTTATTGACATTTAGCGCACAGAGTATCGCAAAATGTTCAAGGTAAAAGATGATCACCCTCACTTATGAATTAAAAATAGTTGTGATTCTCTTCCTTTCCCTATAATTTGTTTTGCATGATCGTTGATTTGTTTGCTCACATTTGGTTAACCTGTTGGACTAATGTTTTCCTGAGTTTAAGTGTTATGTATTTAACGTTCATTAATATTGTTATTTTAAATATTCCGCACATTATCTATCTATGTTTTAACGCAATGTTTCATATTGTAGACGGATACGGCCTAGATAAGGATTATCGAGATGTATACAGCAAATACAGATGCAATGACGATTTCGAAAGCATGGATACCGGCGACCTACCTCCTAGCGACACAGCACTCTTTTGCCGAAGATATTTCAAGGAATTAGAATTACTTTAGTTGGGCGAATAATGAGCGGAGCCTACTTCTAAACACAACGATATCAAAGTTAGTGCATTGCATTTCATCATGATGGACTGTCACGTAGTATTTAAGTAAAAAAAAATATAAAAAATGTAACCGATGTAATAGTTGAAAAGCATAAGATATGTAGTTCAGAACTGGAGGAAACGATACTGTGTATTTTTCTCAAAATGGATTTTACGAATGGTAACTCAAATTTTTTTATTGTTACTGTAACTAATTCACTATCATTAATTAAAAACTGAGTGGTTGCTATCGCTAGACGATTTTACTAATTTACAGTGGATTTAAAGTTTAAATGAGTTCGATTTTAAGTGCATAAAGTTGAATGTATCAACGTATACGCTTTAATGTTTTGCTTAATTTTAATTTTAGTCTATTTCTTTATATAAAATGTTCTTACTTGTTACAAAAAAGAAAAAAAGCGATACTATCTTTTACTTTCGGTCGATGAAATAAAATACGTTAGTAAAAAAACGTCTTGGAGATTTTAGTCTTATTTTTGCACGGAAACATAACATGGAAACCATGACTCCTTATGGCTTTAGCTCATATGTCAAGGGACAAGTTTGAAATGAGACCGCTTTTAAGTTCCAACGAAAACGATATTAGGATACCATATTGACAGCCTAATGAAAACCCATGTGCGTGCAGATAATAACCAGTACTCAATCCGCCGATTTGCTATTATGTGGTACCTAAATGTCTCCATTAGATTAACACGCCAACACATGCCAAAAGAACATTAACTACATTACAACTTACGTAGCAAAACGTGCAAATTTGTGAGAATACATTTATCATCTTGAGGTTACTTTCGAGAAAACACGCTTCCACATTAAGTTCTTGTAAATCAACAAATCAACTGTTTTGTGGGTCCTTCGGTTGGGAAAAATTACGTGGGTATTTCATACGTGCATATAACTTGATGCATTATGATTGGATATTCCGCTGTACTAAGTTCGCAAACTAGGTTGCAATCACACTTAGCCAGCGAGTTATTGCAAGATCACATTTGCTCTTATCTACTTTAATGAAAAGTAAGCATTTTTCATACAATTTTGTTGCATGCATAAATGCTTACGTTGCGTTAGCATGATAAAATATCATCCCTGCGTCAAACTGTAATATGAGCACTTGCCATACAATCGCACGATAACTTGATTCAATTTGAGAGGAATGAGTTCGCTATTGTTAGAAATCCCAAAACCCCTATTATGAGTTAGATTGGCAAAGAAAAAACGAGGAGACAGGAATTAACAGAAAAAACACATCTTCAATCAGGATTTCATGGACGGTACCATGCTGTTAGGTTTTTTTTTGCACGTAACGTCTTTTACCTATGTTGATGTGCTGAGCCAACTTTGCAGACTACGCAGAGAGTTAGTATGGGCATGTGCAAAATGTGAAGTATTTAGCGAGAACATTGCCTCTTTCTCTATTGTGGTTACATAATCAAAGCGAAACACAGTTTAAGAATTCATTCATCCTATTTTAGTGTAGCAATTGAGCAAGGATAGGCCGGGAAGATTTTCTACATGATTTTTTTGCGAGAACAACCCCTCATGCTAAACTATCCACTTAATCTTCGGGTGTGCATGGTTTTCGGGATGGACGAACTTTAGCAACTTAGATAATATGGAAGTAGATATAGTATATTACTGTTTAAGCGGGGGCATACAATAATGTGACACTCAAGTTGTGGGGAAGGTATTGGGTGAAAAAGGGTTGTTGAGCATGATATGCCGGCGTGATAAAATTCGCGATCGTGGAGGGCATACATTATTCTACGAGGGTATTCGTGATGTCAGATTTTTTTTCTGGTAGAATTTATAACATTTCATAGTTGAAATCTGAGCAAAATATTTCCAGTCCTTAACAAATCGTCAGGACAGCCACAAGTGGTTTTTTGAAACAGATCGTGCAAATTTCAAAGTATGTATCTGTAGAGAAGCTATTATAGGTGGAAATAGTTTGTTCATGTGGCATAGCTGACACAGTGGAAGGGGCATTTCTAATGGTAGATAGCCGAGAAAAGACCACCTGTATTGTGAATAATTGTAGCCAATAATTTGGAATCTCAGAACAACTTATAAGGTAAAAAATAAATATTAAACACAGTAATCGGAATCGGATAGAAAATTGCGTTTGTAAAATTTGAGTAGTTACAAAGGTAGAACAATTTACATTGGATTTGGTAGCCGTATCAGTAACCTCTCCAATGAAAGTTTTGTTCATTTTGCACAAATAGAATTTAGCAACATTTGTTAAAAATTGTCATGCACGTTTTGATATGCATATAATAGAAGTCAGTTTTTAAGCATGCTCGCTCATAGAGATTCATTTCAAGTTGTGCAAAAAGCCGGCTTGTAGAGCTGCACAAATTTTTGCGAGTTCATCCATTTGCTTTTACTTTCCACGCTCCTCACTGACAGCTAGAAGAGCAAGTAGGCACCTATTTGCACAGCCGAAATATGATGCTCGGCAAACATGTTGCTGACGATCACAGAATCCTGCATCCTGGGTTACAAAAAACGTGTAGTGAAATACTCGTTTTAAGATTTACAACTCATGAAGCTCGCATGATACTTCTTTTTTTGCCATCTCTATTTCGGTGCATTGGCCAGCCTGACCTTAACTACTTCATCTTATAAAGACAATCCATTCAAAAGACCTGCTTTTGCTTCATGAAGCTGAAAACCCACCCTTTCGGATCATAGACTGGTGGCGTGATTGTCAGACCACTACATCCCTCAGCCGTTAGCCACGCTTACCTGAGTTTTGCTAAGAAAATGAGTCATATTAAGTAGCCACCTATTTTCTAGATCTTTTTTCCCTCAGGCAGCATGGCGAATTGAGTCTGTTGCCACTTCGGTGAAAAGAGGAGAGGAAACACTTCTGAAACAAAGTTACCACTACAAATATTTACAATTTTATTGTACTCATACAAACACTTTTTATAGCAGCAATCAAATATTTACTCATTACGTGGACTACTCACATGATAAGGTTGTTCACATTGTCGACAGTGACTATGATAACCTTTCCCAACTCCTTACTTCTAGTACAAAGTCTCTCCACAAAACATTCGTTACCGTCTCATACGTACGTGTTACCCCATAATAGGCTATCGCCTGGACTGATACACTTTGGACCACGTTCTTTCAAAAGCCCTACATATTTTGGGCTGATAAAATATTTAATCAGACTTAATTCATTATCACAATCATCATCAAAATGCGAACTCATGGCTTCTTTCAATGAACTAGTATGGCCAAAAAACTAGAATAAATTTGCAGACTTGGCTGGATTGGCGAACACGTGAAACTGCATGTGATTAGTCTACATGTCAGGATGATAGATGATGACATGATGATGAAAAATGTGTGGTAGGTTTGCATGTAAAAAGGTTTAAACAAGAACAACGTCCGTTTTTCATTCATTTACTCACGTAGTAAAAAAAAATCATAGCGATTAGCGACCTTTGACTCTTGCTGATTCACTAACGGGGATCTTCCGACTTGATAAAGAATGGGTCAAGTGTCTCGCTGGAAAATGTAACACATATAATGGAAACGTCACAGTCCGCAGTATGGAAACCTTTTGTTTAAAGTCCAATGCCTTTTTATACAAAAGAGGAAATCAAGACAGAATGCAAACTTAGTTTTGTCCGAATACTTATGGCAAAATGTTAGAGCAGTTATCAAGTTACATTATGTGTATGCAAATTTCTAACAAGTGATTGTTTATAATTTAGCGACTTGAGAAAGTGAAAGTAGACAGATCTGGATAATCATAACTACACAAATAAA
>JAAXOA010001143.1:0-17252 GCA_036561885.1 Salina celebensis
CTGGCGCTAGCCGAACTCAGGATGAAAAGGAGAAACCAAGTGGGATTCATGAATTGACGAGATTTTTGAAAGTGCACGAAGAATTTTTTGATGGAATTAACGAATTTGTTGACGACTTTCATGGAATAATTATCTCAAAAGATGCAGATTTATAAGACCGACAACAATAGAAAAGTCATGAATTTTGTCTCAGATAGAAAGTATTTTTAAGTAGCTTTAGCCGTTTCATGTAATAATTATATGGTCATGTGCTGTTTTTTCCTAGTATGTAGTATGTATCTTGTGATAAACTTAATGTTTTTTTTTTACAACGGTACGCCTGTTTACGGCATGAGGAATGAAATATTATACTAAACCTTGACCTTTTGACGAGTTTTGTGGTAAAAAAAATTACGAAAACCGGCACGTTCAACGGAATGAAATTGCACCAAATTGAGAATTAGAATTTCGACGGTATTAAATTTATCTTAATTGGTGAATTTATTTACACTTTAAAAACTTTTATTTCCGACAACATTTCGCATTAGGGGATCACAACACAACATAAAATATATACAAATGTTAACTCTTATTATTATTAAGTATGTAAAAAAATTCCGAGAAAGGTTCTTCTTGGGGAAACGTGCTCATGTCATGACCGAGATTGCATAACACTTCTATTCTTAATATTCACTATTCATAAATTCTGTTTCAAATTACATTAAACTCAAGCTAAATGACTATACAATTTATCAGGTGTCAGGGTACTGAGCCATGCAAACTAGCCTGAGAAACAACTATAGAAAAAAATAACTTCCTTGGCCTAAACTCTGTCTTTAAAAAACTCTCGTATTTGCGAGATAGCTCATTGCATTGAAGGCTTCTGAAGGCTCGTATTTCAAATTTGTTAGGTGTTATTTCCAACAAAAAACAACACAACATTTGTATACAGATAGCATGACCAACATTGTTTAGAAAAATCTCAAATTTCATATTTTTCTTGATAATTAAAAGCAAGTAAATAAGTAAGTGAAGATACTGAAAGAACATAAAATTAATCCTTTGTAGGTAAGTATAGATTGGGCATGAGATTCAACAAAGATCCGTACAACTATATCTTATGTATTTATGTACCCAGGCAAATGGATAATCTATTTTGCACATTATGCCAATACACAATAACTCTCCTTCCGCTACTTCCATGGGTTTTTTTTTCTCGGATTAGTAATTACGGGGTTTCCCTATGAACAGATGTACAAAAACCGGCAGCAACAAACACTTGGCACTTTCTCGTTGATAGTAATAACAGCATTGTGAATCAACATCAAGTATCTAAATAAGGTGTTATTGGAAAATGTCGTCCCCTTCAGTCTCGTTTTGTTCCCTTTTTTCATGGTATGAGCCTTTCTACCATTACCACATCATCAAATTCCAACTTTGATTCATTCCAGGCCATACCCAAAGGTTGCACTCAAAGAGGAACCATCACGAGCCATATGGCGTTTACCATTCTTTTTCTAACATTTATGATGCATTGGTAAGCATGAAGGTGAATCTTTTAAAGCTCATCCTCCTTTAGATCTAAACTCCGAATCATTAATTCTTTTCCCCTCTGCATTATTTGCAAAATGAATCAGAGCTTTTTGAATTTATGAATGAGATGAAAAGCTCTTTACACTTGTCCTTATTGCCGTCTGGTGAGGTTTTCATTGGATTTCAATGAGTCCCTTGGATATTTGGTCAAATTCACTAACCAGCCAAACAGTCTGGCAAGTGCCATACGGTATTTTTTATGCAGTAGTTCCAATAAATGGACTGCACATGGTTTTTTAAAAATCTGACGAGGACAAACAGCCGGTGTTTAGTTTTCCGCATAAAAGTTTGGAAAGGATCAATTTTGTAGACAACATGTGTTTCATTTGTGTTTTGATGACATATGCAGACAAACACAATACGGACTACCAAACACCTTGCACTTGCTTATTTATAAAAACCATGGTAGCTTTCACGGATTGCACAAGTGTAAATGTTTCCCGGAAAGTTCCTGTTATGTAATAGCTAATCCGAAATAGGATGGAAATCGAATTACTTTTAAATGTGCGCTCAATCATCATACACAAAGCAGCCAAGGAGAACAGTGATTACATGCAATATTGTTATGAACTATGCCTACGTTTTTTATATTTATGGTGGAACACGGATACCCAAGTTTTATAAAAACAAGTGTTGCTAAGTATCTCGCCAAATGTCCATCTGGCATATTGAAGAAAAAGAACAACACTTGTCTATGAAATCGTCTCGTTGGCTGCTGTGGCAACTTGCATAAAAGCCACAAATCTTTGCTGGAAATCACAGTAGTCTTCGGAAACCATCCGGTCAAGTTTAACCTCTGAATAATATTTTATAAGGTGTACATTTTACGAAACTAACTATAAGAAGAGCCATTACAAAATAGGTAACCAAAAAACGTTTTATTGCTTCTTTACAATTTGCCTGTCTGTGACAACCTCAATGGCAGGTATAAGGAGCTAAAGTAAATTAAGTTACCGCGTTTAATAGATTTAGTTATTAAATTAGCCTGAAACGGAGGAAAACTTTCTTAGTATTCTTGTCGCACCCTCATTGAGATGGAAATCTACTTGTGTTTGTGGTCGGATAGTCATTTCCAGTAGAAAAGAAGGGGGAAACGTAAGAAAGACCAAGAAACCAGCAAAGTATATCAGTCCGCTTAATCTGTCTAATTATTAAGAGGGTTTGTTTGTGGTCCTAACTACATGTCGCTATATCAACATTTTCACCCTTATATTTTACGGAACACATTTTAGCCACAACCACACAAGCTCATTTGCCAAACGATTTCCTATTTAGAAGTTTACAAGAGAAACAACTGGAAAGGGAAAACGAAACATTTAAGACGACAATTTTAAGAGCCTTTTAATGTGATTTGTTTTGCTTATCTGCTATTTGCAGAGTGTAAGTGACAATTTCAAACGAGATCTACAGTAAAATCTATATAACGTATGATCACCGAAGCTGCTCCTAAAATATGATATGAAGAGTGCTCAGTCTGAGTAATGAAAAGAAAGCCATTTATTCAATGGATCATCCAACTGAACTAGTGAGTTGTAGACAAGACAGAAAGTAATAATAATACCATATTATCTTACCAAACCAAAACACTTATTTTATTAGAAAAGCTTTGCCACGAGATCCAACCAAATAGCCACGTCGAAGTCAAATCTTTTATTCAACATTCCCCATTCTCGTCACATCACATCATTCCCCAGCAGAAATATTTGTAAATACACAATCCAAGTTTGTGTTACAAACCGTGTCTCTCCAGTCGACAAAATAATATTATTTATAAGCATTTACATCCCGGGGATGAAATAGAATTAAGTTACAAGCTTTCCTCGCTTTCTCAAGTGTTCCAGGCTCTAAAAGACTCAGACACGTACAATTGGATGTAATCAGTGTAAGTGCCAGAAAGTTGCAAGATCGTGGTTCAGGGGTTCACTTACACTAGTGAAGCAATATCTTGGCTGTTATTTACAAACTACCAGAGTGTGACAGCTTTATTCAGAAACCCACTACTGTGTAGTAAGTGCTTATGAATGAAACGATGATTTGGAAAATCGTACTTTCCTTCACTTTGTAGGCACGTTGGAATGCTTTGCCCTTTTCGACCAACCTTTTTTTATACAGTTTATCTGTGAGAGTAAGTCAAACAAACCATCCAGGGTGGATGTTGTTATAATCGTAATAGCGATAACAGATATCTGACAGAGACGTCACCAAAGCCTTTATACGCAGCACGCTCTACATGTAGAGCAGTCAGTGTGTTCTACGTGTGGGCTCCAGCATTGGAAGCTACACACAGGGAAAGAGAAAAGTTGACTGTAATTGGTGGGTTGCGGTTCCAGGAGCCATCCCAGAAATAATACCCTAGGATTTTCGTGGGTTGGGAAGGAAAAAGAGAAAATTGACTTTAGCATAGTAATATCCAGTAGCTCCTGGCAGGAAAGTGAGCTGCGCTAGAACAAAGTAATAGAGACGGGAAAGTGAGCAAGTGCTACTGTTACAAAGTGTGTGTAACTTTTGTAGGTGTAATATAGGATCTCTTGTTATTGTATGCATGTATAAACAGATCATCATCATATGAATTACTCAGTTAGCCCGTGTCACTGCCACCACAACGCAAATCCAAAGGAGATTACGACTTGGGAAAAACGATTGCCTTATGACGGGGCTTCTAATATAGCAAATAATATTATTGCTCACATACCAATGTTGGATTTTACAGAATAGGAAGTACAAAGTGGAGTATAAAGTGGAAGCGATTAATGCTGTCATCATTAATGCAAAGTTTTGAGAAACGCGTAATCGTGTCACAGTGCAACTTTGTTTGACTTGAAGGGTGGGTGGTTCACCAGAGCCAAGAAATAACCAGTACCATTTGCTTCTATATAGTAAACTCAAAATTGCCCCAATTTCAACATTGGAGAAAGTTCAGTGAAAACAACAACTTTGTTGTAAAATTACCAGAAGTATTAAAACAATGGAAACATTTTCCTTAGCGCCGTACACACAGTCCTCTATAATGACGATTAGCGATCTGATTAGTCAACAATTACCTCCATCAATACCGGAAGTGAAACAACCCCCGCAATCGCCAGAGGAGTTTTTAGAGCAGCAGCATCGGCACTTTAGAGATTTTTCATCGTTTCGACAAAATGGGAGTGTAGCAGTGCCTCCCGCAGCAGTAATACCCCCAACCGGTAGTGGAGGTGGCGGCCATTCAGCTCCTAAAAATCAACACCAAGCATCAGCGGCAGCAATGTATGCCAATTTAAGTTCGATTATG
This sequence comes from Salina celebensis, assembly GCA_036561885.1. Taxonomy (NCBI): domain Eukaryota; kingdom Metazoa; phylum Arthropoda; class Collembola; order Entomobryomorpha; family Paronellidae; genus Salina; species Salina celebensis. The sequence goes on from JAAXOA010001143.1 coordinate 4,844, forward strand.
GCTCACCATCCCCACCATCCGTCAACATCTTTAACGCTTTTGGGGGGTTCTGGAACCGGAACTGGTCAACCTCCTTCTGGTCGGTTTCATCCATATTCAAACTTGTCCTCAGCTGCAGCCAACGCCAAGCTAGCAATTAGTGCACATCATCATTTAAACCAACAACTGAATAATCCTTCAACTGGCCTAGAGTCTGCTCTTAGTTTTCCTCCACATGGTTTATCAAGAAGTTCCATTCCCACCAAAGTTGAAATGCACTCCGATAGTGGAACCATGTCAGACTGTGAAGATTCCAAAGGTGAATTAGACGTTGGGAGAGAACGTTGTTCGTCTGGGAGTGGGGACAGTGACAGTGAAAGTTACGTATCCCGGCACGATCGTTTCATAACAACAAGTCCACTGGGAGGAACATTAGGGGAGACTGATGAAAATAACCGACCCCGCGATTTATTGCTTTCTCCAGGGGGAGAAAAAGTTCTTGGAAGTGGAGCAAGTAACAAAGGAACTCAAGACGGTTCGGCAGGTACTGAGACTCGTTCTGGTGGAGGCAAAGGAAAGAAAAATCGTCAGGGAAAGATGGTTCGACTTAGCATCAACGCTAGAGAAAGGAGAAGGATGCATGATTTGAATGATGCATTAGATGATCTGAGAAGTGTTATCCCATACGCACATTCCCCATCTGTAAGAAAACTTTCAAAGATTGCAACATTGCTGCTGGCAAAAAATTATATATTGATGCAAGCCAATGCCCTTGAAGAGCTTCGAAGAATGATTTCATACATGAATCAAACCGCTGGCATTCCTGTTCCATCGTCTGCGATTCTGGCAGCATTTGAAGCCCAGAATCCAACTGTACAAAATCCAACATCACAGATAACGAACACAGGATTATCATCAAGGTGAAAGTGGTCAGGGCAGAGGATCTCTTCCTCCGTTTCCCAGGTTGCCCCCGACATCTGGACCGAGTGTTCCTATTCCTCTTACGTCGTTACCATCCTCTGCACCGCCTGGCAGTTCAAGCGGAAGCACGGCTGACAAATCAAGAGCACCACTTGGTATCACATTTCCCTCGCAACCGAGTCAGAACAATGTAAATTTTAGTAAATAAGCATACAATTAACGAATCTGGAATTGTAATGTGCAAAATTATTTTGTAGAATGGTAGTTGTATAAATCAATCTCAGGAATAAAAAAAACTCGCTTGTAAAATGAACCATCCACCTGATTCGGACAGTCGTTCTATACAAAATCATGTATTTTTTTGCCTAGTAAACTTTTCTTTTGGAGAATTAAAAATGTGAAGACCAGAAGTATACGGCTAGCTATGCATACATCCATCCGTAATTTCCAATTAATTGATAACACAACAACCTATACTATCACATTTCTTGAGTATCTGAGTTGTATGTTTATACAGAATTTTGAATCAAGGATTTGTAGTACATATTACATAATATATTACTCATATTATCATATTTACTAATCTGTCAACAACCGTGAAATTTGATTGATTCATATCATTTCCCAAAGGAATTCCGGGCTCGGAACAGCTAAAAAAATATATGTTTTCATTTTTTATCGAAGAATTGCGATTTGGCCTAGTGTGACTTTTATTTCTCTCTGGAGTAAGAATCAAAAAACGTAAACAAGGAAAAGTTTGTTTTCCAGGCATTACATCAAAGCTGAGAGAAAACATTCCATGCGACACTATTCATTTATTTTCAGTTCCCTGCGGGAGTGTCACTCTTGCGAAGACAATCGATTAGATTTGTCCCGTCACCGTGTCTTTTCTACTGTCGTTAGTATACCAAATTACCACGTAGGCCGACATGGGAAACCTCGTTCATGTGTAATAAATATCTACTTCAACAAGTCGTAGTCGTAGAGACAAATATATTACTATATTGCATTGCTTTATCGGATGGACGAGTGACGGCGTTCATTACACATTGTTAAACAAGTCATTGATACATGGGTACACAGTACACATTCACCTCATGAGAGAAAGAGAACTGGGGCTTCCAAACACAGCTTTGTTATATGATAGAAACAGAAAGAGAAGAGAAAACATCCCATTGTCATATGAGATTGTAACAGGGTCAGTCAGTGCAATTTCATTCAAGCATCATTATTTGATTTGGTTAACTAGCAGCCCTTCTTTCCAGAGGACAAAATTTTACTATATCGAATTGGCGCAAACTTCCTGCATTTTGAAACTTATATCAGTACAATTAATGTGCGCACTACTTCCCTTCCCTTAAATCATNTTTATCACCGAATGCTGACATCCAAGTTGGCATTATAGCAGAAATAAAGTCATTTACTGTGATTTGTGGTTTAAAGACGGAAAGTCCAATTTCCACTGCTTTCAGTTTTCACTCCGAGAGAAACACAAATTTTAACTGTCGTACTGTTTTTTGTAGATGAAAGTTTTTTAACGTACTGGAATATTACGATTTACGGGCTTGTTTCCATGACCATGAGCTCATTCAATAAAAAGATGAGCCCACACATCAGATATACCGTCTATAAAATAAAGTGGACGACGATAATTTCCAGTTCCAATCCAACTCATTTCATTGGTTTTTTATGCACAAAAACCATTCAAATATTGTTGCAATTATTTCAACAACAGACATGGGAGCATTTATGTCAGATAACAAAACATTTATTCATTTTGTTTTATTTCTCCTTGTTTAAAGTAATGAAGGATGGGTATATCATATAACGTGCAGCTCAGAACTAATGCCTTTTCTACGACTTTACGTCATGTATTTTGTCATACATTAAACAAAATGAAATTCCATAAACTAATGTTATATTACAATCATAAACCAATTTTTATTGTGGCATGTCGGTCGACTTATTTTAGATCTAAACTCGGAGAAATATTAACTAGGGATATATTCATGTTATCACATAGTCCCAAGAAAGAAAGGCGTAGTGTGGACTCAACTTATTTTCCATGTGCCAACAACAAAAATGAGGATGTTGCGGATGAATCTTTGGAGAAATATACCCACCAACATTATTATTATTATACCCATTATGATTATTTGACTTACTAAGTATTCTTATGTTTCCTTATGGGGAAGTATTGAAAGAGAGCAAAAAATCCATGGTCTCTTCGTGGTACGTAGTAGAATGATAAATATGATGACGCGTGGAGATCTATTAGCATTAGTCAGTTAGTAGCTTACAGAAGGGTACAGAGATTCAGTCAGACACCGACTGGAACGATTCACTTGACAGCGCGAGCAAGAGAGTTGGAATAGGATAAAGAGAAAAGCGTGAAAAGTAAACATGAACCGATTATTCATGCAACTGGGGTGGAAGTAATAGGATTGGATGTGCAAGGGTGAAAGTTGTTACTGTAAACGGAAGAAAAGGGGACGGGAGAGAAAAAATAACTTTTTATGGGATTCTTTCAGTTTTATCTGCGGCTATGCGGCCGACCTAGCACCGGAAAAGGGAAACTCAAATTTGTGCATGAGAAGTAGTTGGGATCCGTATCCTTGAACATTGACAAAGCATAATGAAGTAGTCGAAAAAGTTATCAATCCGGCGGATTTCCAGATACGATATATGATAGATAAAAAAATTGTTTTGAACATACATACACATAAGACCGATTACAAATTGAAATTAAGACACAATATGTACAGTGGCTATCACTAAAAGCAGAATGTACAGGAATGCATTTGAGGATTCCGATATAAATTTTGCATTTAAAATCACTTGTAAGTTCAATTAATTTAAATTCCTTCAAATGAATCTGAGTAAGCATCGACGAGAAGACGGTACCTTATACCAAATTTGAAACTGTAAAACAGAATTTAATCATGACTTACTGTTTAAAGAGAGAAAGAGAAATTTAATATTCCTTCAAGAAATTCTCATGTTGTGTAAAATCCACCTAGCGTCACTATTAAGAATATGACTCTGTTTGCAGGTACAATTTTGATGCCCTGAGGTGTACCATTAAAAATGTACCTTTTTCTTCCAGGTAGAGGGCAGGTATTTTTCAAATTTTATTTTAACATGTAAATACTCGATTAGGCCGAGATTTCTGACACATTGTCTAACATCGTCTGTTTTCATGTTGTCCATTGGATGTAATTCGCCTTGCGTTTTATGCTTGAATAATGTTCGACGCAATGTGAGAAACTATTGCTGCTGACCCCAAGAAAAAAAGATTTTCTTAAGAATTAAGTGAAACTTCTTGGAATGCAATGATAGAAATAAGAATTTTCCTTTCAGAGAAGTCCAGCAAGAAATATGCAGGCATACCGCAAGCGAAGTAGAGAAATGCATGCATCTTCACTTGGATAAGTGTTCCTAACAATGACGGTTACAACGGACAATGTATATTTGATGGCCCAGCTGGAGCTTACCTTCTCCTCGACATCAAGCATGTCGTTTTCAAAACTGTCACTTGCATAGAATACCATCTGGCGTAGCTGACTGATGAAATTTTCATTTGCATTATATAAAAATGTTCAGGAAAATCTCTATCGTGTTGGTCTTTTGTGTTCAAAAATGTCTTCACTCTGAAAGACTTGTTTAGAATGATCCTTCAACCTTTTAGAATCTATTCTTCCCACTTCTTTCATCTTCAAAACAGCTTACAGGAATAAGAAGGAAACGATTATGATCACCTTCGTCATTCTCAGCACAATGCTGTTCTCCAAAAAGAAATTCTAAACGAAGGAAGACTTTGAAACGAATTTGATTTTTTAAATCTAATCCAAAGGGTCGTTGTGGGAACGATAGATGCAAGGTCAAGAGACTTTTTTATGTACGGTTACCTAAGCTTCATTCGTCCTTCATGGAATATGGTTTTGAAACAATATTGGTTTGAAATGAGTGGGATGTGCATCAGTTTTTAAGTCATAAAGTATCTTACCTTGGTACGAACTGAACTGGAGAATACCATTACGAAACAATATGACATGAAGCTTTTGACCCGTGGACTAGACATAGTTAGTTGTGCAATCTTCAGCAGGATTATAATTTAATTTGATCTGAAGTTGTTATACATAGCACGGCACTACATTCATTTGATATTTGGATGATTTAAAAAATGCACTTTGATGAGTTTCAGCATAAATTGGTTTTATTGCTTTCATTATATCAGTTTGGGCTTACAGTAAAGACGGAAGATAAGTTATTTATGTATCACATTAAAAATCGGCCCAATGGCACTTCACCAGTCCTATAATGATTGTTGACATTTATTATTTCGAACACTTTTCAGTGAAAATGAACGACTTCATGAGTATTTGAACTAGTTTACGCATTTGGAATATATTTACACACGTGTAAAGACTAAACTAAACATAAGTATCATAATTTATAGTATTTACTTGGTTAGTTACATCAACATTTATTTTCATCTGTACAAAATAAACAAAGATAAAGCTTCAACAGCAAGTTCGGCTAATGTACATTATAGCAGTTCTTCTTCAGCCTGTACAATTTCACATAACATGTACTTTTATCACATGACATTTTTGTATGTTTCTAAATCAATAGGTGGTTTCTACAATTGCATCCATAAACTGGGCCTTACATGAAAGTTGGTCCAACAAAGTCATTAAAACATCAAAAATATTATGTGAATGACAATCACAGAAGCTATTGGGACACTGAGGACAGCGATAAAAAAATCAGATACCAATTTAAATTGTTATAGAATGGGAAGTTACTTTCAACGGATGTACATTCTAACATCCATTCAAATCATTAAGAGTCTTGTTAAATGCACTTTATGATATCGAACAAATCGTAAACTTTAAAAGAAAAATATAAAGAGATTCACATTCATAAATAGCCACCGACACGACCGACAACCGGAGTGTATTTTTGAGAGAGATAATGAAAGGGTAACGCTAGATTTTTCCTTTCATTGTATGCAGCAATAAAAAGAGCTGGGTAGGGGTGAAAACGAGCACTTCGTATTGTTATGCTTGAGGTTTTAGCGGCTGTAGGGATTAAGTAAAAGAATATCTAATCAGACTACTGTCTCAAGTTCCTTGTGGAGCAGGTCTAATTGGTCTCGACATTTTATTATGAGTAGTAAGTGTCAGCGGCTTTTCCTGTTCCTCTCGAGGTATCATGTCATAAACTAATAAAGGGTGTTGCTTTCTGGAAGGTGGCGGCTGAAATCTCGAATTCGCTGTACAATCTCCACTTGTCTCATCATGAGAAGCTTTTGTTGCGGTTTTGTTTACTTTTGTAGTGGTGTTGACAAAAGTTCCTCTAATACTACTCACATCATCAACTGTATTGCAGTTACCGTTACTAACTCCTTTGTCCAAATCATTTGGAGGAGGAGAGGCGCCACAGCCAATAGGTCGTTGTCGTTTCTGTATTTGACGATATCTCTTCTTCTTGGTAATCGTCTTATCACAAGTGTGTTTAGTTTTTAATTGTGTATCATTATATTTGGATACAGTAGGTGCTGATCTTCGGCCAGATGGAAAAAATGCCAGTCGACACCATTCCAATATCAGGGATTTCTTCATCATTTCGTTTATAGCCCACCCCACCAGTACTGCGCAAATGTTGTTGCTGCGAAACAGACGCGTTGAGGCTACTTTCATTTGCTAATGCCCGAGGATGGCTAGCCAAAAGCCACGTTCTTACATATTCTAAACCAGTAAACTCTTTTTGGGGATCAATCTGATTATTACTGGAGAGATTGTAAATAGCTTGTTCATCTGAATGCTTCGGCATCATGGTTGCAGCCGCCCAAATAAACTGACTCAGTTTAGTTGGCTTCTGACTTTCTATGTGTTGCGGTTTATAATACTGTCTGTAATTAGACCGCTGTGGATTACAAGTAACAGAGGAAAAGTGTGTCGACAAAGACTGCACATCATCTTCGGCCTGGTTATTATTTGCGGTAACTTCAGTGTCAGAAGGATAGTCTGTAGATTCCGATTCCGCAACGATATATGGATAGGGGACAAACCGCGACACTGTTTTCTCTCATCATCGCTTGATTTAAATCGATATGCCTGTCACAATTGGTTACAACTTCCGGACAATGTTCATCTTGTAAAATTTTCACAGGCTCAACACAGTTCGTAAGAAGTGGATCATGATTTTGTAGACATTTAGCACACAATATTCTAAGTTTCGTGGAAGCAATTCCACTGGCTCTATTCATTTCACTGACTGTCGCGAGCCCAAGAATATGACAATTTTCGTATTTATTTAATTCAAAGTCGTTTGATGAAACGTTTCCAACTGCATGATGATTTTTCCTTTCTACTGTATTAGTGTCTGGCGTATTTTCACCCTCGCATATTAAAATCCCATAAGAGTCGTCGATCAACTTTTCGTAAATGTTGTTATCTTTGTAACATGCTTTCTCCGAATGTTTTCTCTCGCCGTGATTGGAACTTTCAATATCGAGATGTGATACACACAACTTTCCATTTTTACGTCCCTCCAGAACTGGACCGATACCCCTATCCACTTTACACAAACACCTGCTCACAGTTTTAGAATCAAATACTTGGTGATGTGGTGGGGGGTAGTTGACTATCACTCTTGATGCTTTTTTAATTTCCACAGGGGTTGATGCTCGAATCTCACAAAGTCCATCGAGAGATGTAAGACTGGCTCCATCGGATAAATAAGTTTTGCCGGTAATTTGGTTGCGTATCCTACGCGAAGTCGTCCTTTCTTTCGTCACTCTCTCAATTGGATCAACTTCATCATCGTTGTTGCAGTAGCTACCGTGCTTGCAGTAAATATTCTGAAGCGAGGGTTGGAAAGAGGGATGACTTCGCTTTTGTTCCAACACTCTTCTTTCTCCTATCTCAGGCTCAAAAGACGGGTGTTTTGAGCCCGCAACTGGAGTGGCATTTGCACTTCTAGATGCCCGAAGCGCGCTGGAACCGAGTAATGTCCGAGATTGCTTTTTGATACAACTACGGCTTCTCCCAACTTCGTCTTCAAAGAAACCGAAAAAACCAGTAGTTTCGTGTTCAAGATTTTGACAATGTTGACGATAGTGAATCTTGGCCAGGTCTGTGTTTATTTGCTGCTTTTTAGTATGCCGGTTTGATACTTCACTTTCTCCCATGTTTTTGATATTGTTATTGTCCAAATCAAGATATTTCTCCGGACAGTAAAAGGCTCCTTTCTCACTTGCTCCAAGCTCGGAAACTGGTAAAGTGTTTGTGTTACGGCGATTTGAAGAACCGTTTAGTTCACTACGGCACGTCTCTGGAAGCCAACTTATTGGAGATTTTATGGAAATTGGCATGCATTTATTCGAATTATTTGTCGTCGGGTGATGTTGCTGGTGGTGCAGAGAACTGGAAGGAGACGGCGGCTTGAAAGATGATATCGCAATTTGGGGTTCCCCTTCTTCATAAGTACCAACTCCAACATCCCCTTTCACGCTTTCATTGCCCTGTGATCATGATAAAAAAATGTATTAAACAAAGTGGATTTTTCGCTTCAAATGAATTCATAATATTTTTTAAAGAAAACTTTCCAGTAGCACTTTGCCCCAGTACGTATACCTTCTACTGTGAACTTTGCTTTCCCCCTGCTGCTTACGATTAATATTTTTGTGTGATTTTTTTACGATTCTGTTATATATTAGGAAATGCAAATCGTACGACTTTTCAGATGAAATAGTATTTATTCGTAAGATAGTAATTGAAAACTAAATTGGTTTCAGATTTCATACAATCCTTTGGCTCTGTAGAAGCAAATAAACGTAGTGTTATGTATGACTGCTTACAAAATGAAGTAATAATTATGCAACTGTGAATTGATACTGTGCTAAACGATCAAGCAAAAATAGATTTAAAAATTCTCTCGTAGATTATTTGTTGAGTGAAAGAGAAAAAAATCATACATCTTCAAGATTCTCTTGAAAAGCACCAAGAGGAAAGTAAATAATTACCTTTCTCACCATGATTTAACTTTCATTGCTTTAGAATAACATAACCACTTCCTCAGATTATATTCGTTATACCTTCAGGCGAGAAATGTATGCTAATGATACGTCCTTCAAAAATGGTACCTATCACCCTTCCAGTATGACAAGATGAAAAAATACAGTAGCTGTAACCGCGAGCTTTTACGATCTAATAATCAAATTGGAAACTGATTTTGTATACAAAACGAAAAAAAAATTGAATCTAGTAATTGCCATGATCAGGCATCGTGCTCCTATACGGCTTGAGTATGATTTTGTGATAATGTCCTAATTATAGTGTAGATATTTGAATTACATGAAATGACTACTTGCTCCACTCATCATCGTGCGCACATGTAAAGTTTATAATGTCTGACGAAGTAGCATGCTTGTATTCAGAAAAGGCCTAATCTATTACAGTGGGTTGTTGCAGTGTATGTAATTTTCAAAAGTAGAGTCTGCTTCAAGCGTAGCTACGGAACATCTTTGAAAACTCGTAATTCATTTTCTCGATACTGGATCTACAATGATGATAGAAATAATAACCATGTTTCATCAAAGTATGAATTAATATGTAATGGTATGTAGTCGAGGCACAGACCATTAGCTAACCGAATTTTCTGTACGCACAATCTTCCTCGTCATCAACATCAGCCCTCATCTTTCGTTTTTAAGGTATGAATTCCTCACTTTAGTTTTATCATTATGCATAATAAAGTTTACCAAAAGTTACCCTCCAGCGAACAACCAGCAAAGTGCAGCGCAATGTGAAGTCGAGCCGATACAACTTTGTGGTGTCTCATAATCTTTCCATTCACGGCAATTTATATCGCGTTAAAATCCCATAACTTTTAGAAGCAGTAGTCGCCGTGCCGAGAACATTTCAGCCGCAAAAGAGATAATGTAAAACATAGCACGGTAAGAAACGATTAGCTGCTCTACTACAAGCATTCTACCACATCGTGGTGCGTTGAAACACCTACATATTTATGATTTTAAAAAAATGATGTCTGTCTACGACTCAGACTATGTTTAGTTCCATTTCAATTATTCATTCCAAATGGCACATAATATGTGTGCTTGGTATAAAGTTGATCCTAATGAAGGCTGTCTATGATCACCTGAAAAAACGGAAATACATTGTTTCGCTTCTAAAGATCAACGCTCCAGTGATCTAACCAACGAATGTTATAGTAATAGTGATGATACATGCATTTGTGCGCACTAATCGGTTGTCTAGGCATTACCCGAAGATGAAAGAATTTCAGTTATAGTGCCTTTCTCTACATTATTTTTTCTAGTTAAATCGACAGAGATAAGGATTTAATTTTACTTGAAACGAAGACTAGATTTCACAATGAACACTGCGAAGATGATTGACTAGTTAGCGGTACCAAAAAGTCAAGTGGAAATGTCATGTAAGACTAAAATCATGTATCTGATATGTATTCTGAAGAATACTATTGTAAGTCAACATAAATTTTGAGCAACCAATAATCTTGTGAACCATTTCTGTTCATAAAGTAATCCTTTGGGTCTCCTAAGATCTTTGGTCTCCGCTCCGCACATAAAAATGTAGCGCATTTGTATGCAATAAAAGAATTATTACATAACAACGAGCGTAAACGTGTAAAACATACAATCCCAGTAAAGCTTCTTGCCGCATTGAAGGAAAAATCAAGAATCCCATTCCCAACCATAACTAATCTCCTCTCCGAGACAGTGAAAAGTCAAGAAGATGTATTACCAGCTAATAACTATCTAACCAGGAAAAGCTAAGCCATTTGATGGATTTCATTCTGACAGGTAAATTCGTTTCAGTTTCTCAAATACTACATGAAAGAAGAGCAAACATCATTTTAACGCTAATAATACGAAAGCCATTGTGTTACTAGCAGTTCACGAGAAAAACGAATTTACTAACTGAAAGCAAAAAATTCTTTTGTAGTGTAATGTTGACAGATTCAATTTTTCAATCTTGGCTGCATTACTCAGTGCCTTCTCGTGGAAATGGAAAAAAGCTTAATGCTTCATTGTTTTCATCGTTTAAGGGCATTAATTCTATTACACAGTCCGTCTATTCACTAATCTTAACTAATGTTTGTCTTTTATATCTGTTTACTCGTAACATGTATTTTCATATAGAGTATTTTCTTATTCTTACCGTATTATAAATCTGGTGGGGAGGCTTCTTTGTTAAAGAGTCATCATTACTACTTTTGTTACTTATTCTTTTCGTCAGTGCTTCTTTAACAAAAGTGTAATTAGTAGAATGTGACTGGTCAGCATTACAGGATGTTGGAGCACAGGTCATTGTAACATGTACGTCATCCCTGTATCTTGGTACCGACTCAGGTCTGGTTTTGCAGGTGTCGTGAACACCATAGTTTTCCTGATATGTTACAAAATTAGTGAAACTTGGCAATTTGGTTGGTTTTTTGGTTAGCTTTTTGCTGTTATTTCTGCTGTTTGTATCGTCATTAGTCCCTGATTTGTTATAATTTGAGTTATTATTTACACATTCGGCAGCCATTAGTTCTCCAAGCTCTCTCTGTTGTCGGTATTCGTTGAAGTTTAATGTAGTAAAACTCTCCGTGACATTCCTTTGTTGATTGGCGACAACAGTTTGGTTGTCATTAGAAGTTGTGCAAAAATACTGTGTTGTTTGCACCTGCGGCGAGTCTTCACATATCTTTCTTTTCACGTTCAAAGGATGCGACAGCGATGAGCAACACATTGACAAACACTCATTTGTATCTTGGTTTGGGGTATGATGGCCTCGTGCATGACCACTTGTGCTGCTGCTACAACTACTTCTTCTACCGATACAACTATTTTCTCCGTTTTTTCCATATCCACTGTCTGCATCATCGTCTAACTGAATCTTATCGATTAGCTCAGAATCGGGCGAGCCTGTAATGTGTTGCTGAATCTGATCCTTGACTCTTCGTTTAAATTGATAGCTTGCAATGAGTAGCCATCCAAGAAGCATACAGGCTATGCTAAACAAGGGCAAGTAGTAAAGACTAGGTTGGTTGAATGGGTTAAGGTGGTGGTATATGAGTATATAGATATTTTCTGTGATAACCAGGAATACTGGAAGTATGGTTGCCCACGGGCTTAAAGTGTAAATGCCATGTTGACTCAAGTACTGGGCGCTTCGGGAGCTACTCATATCCCAAAATAGGACATACGCTAATGATATTAATTGAGTTGATTCAAAACTTGATTGGTTTCTCTCATCATCAATTGTAGCTCTTTTTATCTTTTTGGTTTCGAGTTTGTTCCTTCGATGTACTAAAACACTTAAACAACTAGAAAAGTCACCGGGTTGTTTTGTTGCAGGGCTTTGACTGTCATGTGCTCTGATATTTATGCTAAAGTCATTCTTATTTCGATTGTTGTCATTATTAACATCAACACCTGCAGAAACCTCCGCGACGTAGTAATCTAATGGGCCAT
>JAAXOA010001144.1:0-17252 GCA_036561885.1 Salina celebensis
TGCTGTAATGAAAAGATTCAAAGAGAAAAAAATATTGGTTTACCCTTGGGGAAATTCAAAGAATTCACAATCCCGAAGCCTAAACTAGAAACCCCTCATACAACATTTATAAAAACTAAACCCTTGCCAAATGTTTTCTTAATTCTATACAAATTACTAGCTAAATAGAAGAGCCTGAAAACATTTTTCAGTTAGTAAACTTTTCTTTTAGTTTATTTTCGGTCGCATAATTCGAAAATGTATGCCTGAACTATCTGAAAGGAGCATTATTAATAGTGTCCTTTCAGTTATGTACCTTGTAATGAACAGATTGCTAGTTATGGTCTGATTCTGACATGCTTGTTTGATCGTCATACACTGTTTAAAACTCTTCGGAAAGTAGTTAAGTAAATATATTCACACATGTTCCAAGTTCGCAAAACCTTTACCATATTTTTGTCCGTGAAAACATTTCCAATTTCTACAATTTATTTTTGTGGAACTCGCATATGTAAAAACACAGCAAAAACACAACATATTACATTAGTTCGGAAGATTTACATTATTACATATTACATCTGACCCTGATATAATGCAGGGTTTCTTTTTGTAGTAGTTTCAAACTTTGCTCACGAAATCATCACATAATGCCATCAGCACAAAATTCAATCCCAATGGATTCTCTTCATTCAATTAGCCAACGAAAGTATGTATAATTAGGTAAAGCTTCTTAAATAATCTTTCCTCTTCATGAAGTTCTCTTTTTTCTCATTAATTCATCACGCCTATCTAAAAAGATCTCAAAGTGAAAGCAATTTTTCTCTCGTGCAGATTCCTGCTTATAATAATTTGCTGCAGAAAGTCAATTCCAGTTAAGCTGACATGTTTCTCTTGTGGAAAGTCAACCGAACAACCTTTCACTGCCTCCGGTTTTTTTACTCCGGATCCTACTAGAAGTAATAAACTGCTTGGCGCATATAAAAGCTACCTAGCTAATCACTTTGAGAAAAATAAAGTTAGAAATTTTTATCCTTTCCTTTCACACTTCCTAACTTAAGACATCACAAGGAAAAGAAATTTTCAGAGGCAGTTTTTTACTGTCAGAAGCGTACGAAATTATTTTTAGGATGAGAACTTTAGGGGTTTAAGCAACAGAAAATTGTTAGCAAATTAAAATGCAGCAGGTCTGGGTTCTGTGCTTGAGTACTTTTTAGTTATAAATACAGTACTCTATCCTAATATAAGCACAGTTATGGTTATGATGCGCCAGAAAAAATAAACCTTGCTAATGAATCGAAATACTAGTATATTTCGTTTCATTATATACTTTTCCCCTCCACGAGTACTTTGATCTGCTTAAGTTGAATGTGTATATACAGTCGAGGTAAAACACTCTATTTTTAAGTTAAATATGACAAGTGTGAAATTTTTACCCCATACTTTAAGAGTTTTAAAATTCATATAAAAGCAACTTTTAAAAGAATGGTTATAGGTTGAGTATGTTGACTTTCGACTTTCTATTAAAATCTTGTCGATGACATATCGTCATCTACAATTTTACAATATTCGTACTCATACATTCAGTAAAGTGAGCTACTCTTCCTCATACCGCTGCTGCATTTTCATAACATATAATATCAATGGTTCTTTGTAAACGTAGATTAAATACAATATACCTATCTTGTGGAACTTTCTTCCTACGCCGTTCTTGAACTTAATTTTCCTATAATCACCAATGCATTCAGTTGCTAGTCAATTTTTTGAACCCCAATCGGGATATCAGTTTCGTTTTTTCGACGTAACAAAAGTTAAAACTTTTCATAAGTACACCAACAGAAAAACTCTCTTACTTTTTTGTGTGTATCGCTCAGTTCAAAAGTCATTACACTACCTGAGGCTTTGACAGGTAACGTCTATATCATCGCTATTGACTCTAGGCCTTTTTCATAGGGTTCTCCTAAAGCCCATCTTACTTTTACATCATAAATCGGATAAAGGTTGGCGCACTATCCTTCCTTTTTCATTTTCTTGGTATTGGGCAAAGTTTGTTTTGGCTTGTTACTACAGTACATAGTTAGGATTTTTCTTTCTCAGGAATCGAAAACTTCACTGGTAAAAGTAACGCAATTATAGTTCCCCTCTATTAATGGGAAAATTCTGCTACTTCTTCGAACAATTCGGTTTTCTACCTTAAATCCAATCACGACTTTCTTGAATATTTCATTTTCTACTGAAGTCTGAACTCGACTTGGAAAAAGGAAGAATAAGAATATAGAGTTAATATATACTAGGCTGTCAGTCTTGATAATTCAACTTTAGTATAAAAACTTTGTATCAAAATAATACTGATCATTATAAGATTGCCAAGAGCTTTTGTGAAAAGGGAAAGCCTCTACTTTCCAAGTTGCTACCTGCATTTTTCTGAGCTTTTTTCTCAAGAAAGTTTTAGCATAACACTTATTATTCAAGCAAGAATAGAAATAAATGAACTATGTGTACACTACTACAACTCCCACACTGTTTTATATTATCAGCCACAATCAAAAAATACTTGCATTGAGTTCCAGTAAAAAAATCTTGAATGAACAAGTTTATGCTTAATGGATAATTTTTATTATGGTTTGACAACTATTTTTCTCTTTTTACTTTCACATTTCGTCTCTCATAAAGATGTGTGATTCGAAGACTTTCTTCAGTTGAATAATGTATCAGGTATACAAGCCCGACGACAGTCTGACAAACTGCTCCAAACCAAAACACTCCCAGTGAAAGTTTATTGGTTGATAAGTCATGAAAGTTTTTTTGCTAGTAGAGAAAAAACACTACGTCTTAATATTATTTCGTTCTCTTTCAACCTGTCCATCTTTATTCCTTCTTTCTATCAAGTAGACTTTCCCTCAAGATGAGTAGGAAGCTTACTCGACAAAATCCTCTCTGGCTTGGCTAGAGCCAGCCACTTTTGATGATCGACGATGTATAGAAAATTGCTGTTGCCTTCTTGTTCACAATTTCAGATACAAGTTATTACTTGCTCTTACTATTATTGCTCCTGTCTTGAGTTAATCCTTAACTTACAACAAAATCCCCACATCCTATTTTCTCCGTTTTTTGCCAAACAAGTGTATCTGCAGTTTTACGCAGCACATGAGGAACATTTTTTGTTTAATACATGGAACAAAACATTATTAAAATAATTTTCTCGTAGAAAGGAGTGAGTCCTGTAAATAAAAGGCAATATCATGTATTTCTTTACCGTTTACAGCAATTTCTTATAGGGTGGTAGTTTCCGTTGTGCTACTGCGGTGAAGATTGTGCAGTCCTTCAGCTATTACGTTTTGTTTGGCACGCAGTCAATCGTGTCAATCCGTACGAAGTACACATTGAAATCCTCAAAACCGTATTGTAATCGAGTAGGTTTTAATCGTATGAAATTAATCACACAGAAAATTAGAGACCGGTTGTGCCAGTAGAGCAGCTTGTTAGAGTAGCTGGTTTGCGTATTAACAGTGCTGTATATGCCATAGATGAAATTTTAATTATGACTCTGAAACCATGTCATTTGCAGATATTTTCACGCGCAGAAGTGATGGATCGGTGTTTATAAAAACAAAATCCACCCAGACCACAAGCCAGCCTTTATACAGAAAGTAGAAAGGTGTCGTGTGCAAAAATGAGGGGAAAACAAATCATGATAATTTTTTATACATTTTACTGTTGAGCGATCCAATGTAGACTTCCATTTGTAATTTGAAAGACCCCGCTGCTAACGGTTGGACAACGGATTTAATAAGGCTACATAAAGGGCTTCAAGAAGGTTTAATAATCCTTCTTATATAAAGTACACTTTACTTTGATATGAGATGCGAACACCTGGCGAAATTCTCACAATATCGATTTTCATATCCATTTCACATCGAAGCGCTTCAAGAAGAAGGTCGTCTAGTAGTAGCCGTACCCCTTTTTCCATCTGGCTTAAAGCTTAACGTATCTGGAATATCTTACAAGTTCATTTGTACTGAACCAAATAATAGCATGTCATGATTATCCCATAGAATACAAACTACTATTACACCTGTCATGTATTCCTAATTTCCTGCTAAGGCTAATTTTCCCTACTAAAGGTACGCTGAGCATATTTTCGTTTTCTCCTTTACACTTCCATAAATATTAGTCCTTAGGTTTTTTAAACTGGAGCCTTACAAAATATTGTCTTCAAGGCTCATAAAGACATCATGCATATATGTAAAGTACAAAGTACTTTTAAGGGATAAAGCTCTAAACTGACACTGACGTAAACTAGACAGAATATTCTGTTCCATGTTTTGAGTGAAAAGATGGAAAAATATTAGCATGTTGAATGGGAAAGGAAAAGAAAATCTGCAAGCCACTATTTTCCCCGCGAAAATATCTTCAAAAAGGGTTTCCATTTTCCCAGTAGAATCGGCGCAGCAGGACGACCACTTCAACTGCCACACAAAATACACAAAACCTGCCATCATCTCGGTAGGAGGAAGAAAAAAAAGATGTGAACTTATCAAATTTTCATAAGCTTCAACTAGACTTAAAAAGCATTTACTTTCTTACAAGCGCAACGAAATGTACTCTGAGAAGACAAGTAAGTTGAGAGGATGTGCATAATATCCTCAGGACGGCTTTCCCTTAGCTAATATAGTCCCTTCGATTTTGTTTTAGTAGAATAAGGAAACTTGCATACATGAATAGTTAATCGCGTCTAACAAACTGACTGGCTTGAGTGACTGAGCTCTAGCACTAGGTACTTTTTTTATTATGCCATTCTCTAAACACGATTTCTTTATAACTACGTACGGTATTTTTGGGAATACTTGCTTATTAGCACAAGCATGTTATTTTTTTTATACCGTTAGAAATGTTAACAGTAACATTAACGTCAAACAGAAACGCTACGGTTCGATTAGTGAAAGTTAGAGACTCAATCCGCAAAAGTAGTTACATGTTTTGGGCGGTTCAAATCGATCGAAAAAATGTCTGAGAAACAAGGAACTGGAAGTTTATCTTCTTCATTTCGCACGGGTTTGCACTTTGCCCTCGCTTGAGATTCTCTTCGCCTCGTCCTTATTTTCAAATGATTGACTATGTGTCATTGCTCTATATAGAGTATAAATAGAATTAGCCCAAGCATGTTATTTTTTATACCGTTAGAAATGTTAACAGTAACATTAACGTCAAACAGAAACGCTACGGTTCGATTAGTGAAAGTTAGAGACTCAATCCACGAAAGTAGTTACATGTTTTGGGCGGTTCAAATCGATCGAAAAAAATGTCTGAGAAACAAGGAACTGGAAGTTTATCTTCTTCATTTTGCACGGGTTTGCACTTTGCCCTCGCTTGAGATTCTCTTCGCCTCGTCCTTATTTTCAAATGATTGACTATGTGTCATTGCTCTATATAGAGTATAAATAGGCTATAAATAAAAAATGAGAAGGCGAGTGTATAAACTCCAATATTTTTTTCTTGTTTCATTCCGCTTTCAAAATAGGTATTGTAGTATATAGGATACGGAACAATCCTGTATTTTCTCCTGAAACTAGGAAAACCCAAGGACGACAAACATTAGGAGAAAAGTATTGAAGTGGGATTGACTGACAGTTATAGATTGCGTAAAGAGTTGTACATCTTTGCTTCGTCTTCACTTTCTATATCCGGGGTTGAAAGAGGAAAAAGAAAGACCTCGGGTGCATGCTACCGATTTCCTCAAAAGAACAGAAAAATCATACAAAAACCCCATTGGCTCAGGATATGTCAGTCGATCTATTTCCATCTAGAATTCATGACAACCCGGTTAAAGTTGGGCGCAAAATTAGGAATCTTGAACAATGATAGATTCTATACAAAGGTGGGTACATTCCCTATCAAGTTTTGCTGACTCATATACAATTAATACCGTACTCAGTGAAGAAAAGAAAAGAGAGAAAGTTATCTCTATCTGTACTGCTTTCTCTTTATGCACATTACATGCGAATTGCGATCAAAATCCAAGTTTAAAAATGGACGGATGACATAAAACTTTCATATAAGTTATTAATATTTTTACTCTTCAGAGTTGAATCAGCTCGATTTATATCTTCTAATACATTTTTTACAATGCATAATTTTTTTGTTTCCTTTATAATCATCATTCTCATCATGAACTAAAGAAAAATCCAATATCAAATGAATGAGTCAGTGAAAGTTTGCTTTCCATCCTTGATTTCTGCCAACCCCCATTCTCCATTCTCAGCTCTGAGCCAGCTGGGGATTAAAACTGAAACGAAATCGGCTTACAAGGTATTTATCTACCTACATTTTTCAAAATCACTGAGCTATTAATACTGCTCAATACAAAGCAAAAGTGTACACATACAGAGAGACGTGCACATACTGTAGAAGGTTCACAGTCTCGCTTCAAAGATTTTCAAACTAATTTTTCAAAATGCTGCCTCTGAATGATATTTACTTAACGGGATTTAGAGAAAAACGAACAAATTTCAATACGGTACCTGTCAAGTGTAACTTTCTCTTCATTTTTCTTCTCTCTGCATGCATAAACACATCTAAACCCCGTTTCCGTTTGGAATATATTGAACTGAAATTGGTTTTTACAAGGGACTTATAAAATTCGTAGCCGCACATTGAATGTACAGAAAAATTCAACTCGTAATCATGTCATGTATTTCTTGCATCGTTGTAATTTATCCAGAAACGACTTTCGTTTAAAGAAAGCATCAAAATGCCATCCGTTGGCTGTATCTTGTCAAGTCCTTCAATCTGTTTTTCCTGATGTGCCTGCAAATAATTTCCTTCCTATTCCTATCGTTTTAAGATTCGCCAAGTCAGTACAAACGCAGATAAGCGGAATGGTATCAAAGAAAGCGTCATTTCTTTGGGATTACTAACTATTATACTGTCATCCCTGAATTCGGAACCATTTCCTGGAAAAGCAAACTAAATTGGTTAATTAAAGGGTACTGAGAGATTTTCTCCATGTTTCCGAACAAAAGTTAATTATATCCTGACTTAGCTTAGACGGCTGAGTGCACTTCATCAAATATGACAAGTCGAAAATCAAGCGAGCTTCCTTTAGTTTAACAGGATTCAGCCTCATTTACCACTTGCATAATTTATTAGCAAGGAACAAATAATTGGATCTTCCTTTTAGCTATAATACATTCTTCAGATTCAGCACACGCGTATCATCTACAAACCTCTCTTTCATTTCCTGTTTCATTGAAAATAATGTAGAGACCTGCATTGTTATCTCCTCTACAAGAGCCCAGACCAGAGTTTGCCTTCTATTGTGAACTTCACTGACGCAATACGGACATCAAACCGGAGGCGGACTTTGAAACGGGGCTGCTTTCTACTTCCTCTTTCATTTCTATTAACTAAGCTAGAGGCAATATAAACATAGGACCACTTCAAATTTTCCTTTTTCGCGAGGTTCCCAGAGACACAGTAAGCTGTATAGAGATATATCTAAGATATTGTCATTGTGAACTGGTTATACATACTATGAATGTCCCAATAGTTTTCAAGTGCTTCTCCGATGATGATAAGGCTTGTAATAGAACCCATTAACGTAACAAAATGACCACCGGGTGTACGAAAAAGGGGCATACTTTCTCTTTTTTTTCCAATTAGTTTGCAGAATGGCTGTTGAATCCTAAAAGTCAAGAAATACGCTACATACACATAGTTTACGAAACTGGGTAAATGTGCATCATATAGGTCCTGAAATAGGTCACCGGCCTGTGCTCTAAAGTCCATCTTGTAGGTTTTTTCTTTTTAAAGATAAAGTTGGAGAGTGTAGATGGAACGATAGAAGTACGAAGACTTTCTTTTGTAGCCGTTCACATTTGAGACTTTGTTCATGATTGTCTAAGCGCATATAAACCTTCATGTTATGTACGTGTTCTTTGGAATCACTTTTTGAGTCATCCACCCTGAAAACTATTACCGCTGGCAACTCATCATCTTTGTCATATCTTGGTTGTAATTTTTATGTCTCTATCTATAGCGTTTGCTGCTTATACGCTTCTAATATGTTGTGGACTGCGTTATTCGTTTCTTGGAACTTTTACCGGATTTATTACTTTTGTGAAGCTGTACAAGAAATAAATGAGAATTTCTGCTGTAACCACATTTAGTCAGGGTATGTATTTAAGGGAAGAAGCTGTTTTTATGAGAAAAAAAAATTGATGCCAAGCACGAGTAAACCCCGGTAAAAAGATTTCTCGTGGATTTACCTAAAATGAGCGTATTCAACACATTAGGATGATAATAAGACTGGGTGACTGAGTTGAGTTCTTGTAAGTGATCGAAATTAATAATTCTTTTTCTGGGCGGTTTTGTGACCTCCTTTTGCTTGTTTCTATATATGACATTTAAAGCAGCAAATCCGATCTTTCATTAATACTTTTTTATGCATTATGTCCCTTGCTAGCTTTTTGTAATAAAGCTAATGCTCAATAGGTTGAAAATTGCAATGAAATTTAAATGAAACCGTTTCCTTATTCGAAAAAAGTTCATTATTTAACAGAATAGGACGTAGTATCATAAAAGTTGTATGTGTGAGTGAAAGTAAAACATTCATTTTCTTCTTTGATTAAGTTTGTGTGAGAGAAGAAAATGAGTTACGCGGCTAACGAACCACGTTTTGGCAGCTGAATAAAACTCCGCGAAATCTTCACCGTTTCAAACTACAGAATTTTCAAATCGAAATTCAAAATCGGTAGTAGTATGCATATTTTTCTTGAATACATAATGACCACTCGTTCACTTTAAAAGTTAAGCATGCTTGGGAATCATCTCTGATTTCGGGTTTATTCTTAGTTGCACACTTTGACATTATTAGGAAGATTTTTAGCTTGAACGAACCTGTAAATTTTGTAGCTTAAGTAATAACGGCTCTTACTTCATTTCTCTGAGACCTAAATTGCAGTTAGCCGTAAATTTTCATTTTTCTAGGATCCTGTCATTTTCTGGATCTAATACTGACAAAGATGTGTCATGTAATCGACCGCGCCGCTCCCAAATCCTTATCTTTGCTTAGACTCTCTTAAACATTGTTTTCTTTTTACTTTCTCTCTTGTCTTCTAAATCAACCGGGCTACCTGTTCTCGTATGTATTTTCCAATTTTTTATTATCATTGTCAAAAAAGTACTATGCACGCTTTGGCTTTCATAAAGAGAAATGATTTTCGCATTTCAACAGCCGCTAAGTGGCACGTGAAAATAATATCCTCCGCCTCCGTCTTTTGCAAACTCAATATGGAGATCGTGAAGCCAGCAATGAGATTAGGTTTTGAGTAGTAGGCAATGATAATATTGGAGACTTTTTTTATTCAAAGAAAAGCTGTCAAGTTGTTATAACACATGTATGGAAATTATACTATTATAACAAAGCCTGTAGCCATTTGCTCCGAGTTTTTAGTAGGAAAAATCATTACTTTTTCTCGAGTCTTTTAAATAACATCCTTAAGCTAGCTTTCATACACATGAGTTTTACATCCTTCCCTTTTAATGGCTCGGTTTTTATGGTGTACTTAGACTAAGAAATCCTCTTTTCACCACCAGCCAAGATCACAATGATGGAAACGACACTTCCTAAAAAAATTATGTGCATTCGTGCGTAAACATTCTTTCGCCTGTCTTCTTTGTCCAAAAGGAAAAGTGACAAAAACCCTAAAGAAATTGAGTCATTCATACATTTTTAATGGTCATTCTCAAAACGAACATAAAAACAGCCAATATCTTTGAAATGTGTTTGAACACCCAGCCATATTTCACTTCCTCTTGGAGAAAAACACTAATAAATATAATAAAGGCACGTGGAAAGCCGATAAGAGAAAGTTTCTCTTGTAATTTGTGAATTATGTCGTAATCGTCATAAAACACTACGAACAGTCATCGTAAATTTCATTCACCTTTTCTTTTTTTATGAGATCTCCCATTTATTAGATATTCCTCTCAGAGTATTACTATTTACTTCAAGTTGTGGAATTCATGACAGCCGATTAGTAAGCAATTTTGACATTTTAGAGTCATGTCATTTTTTTCTTTTCTGCGGACAGGGACCGGAGAAAGCCTACAAAATATGGTGGTACTTATAAACTATTATGTATTACTTAAACAGGAAACGCAAAAAATAGACCCATACACAAGTATTTTTTTGGCAATTTATTCTATCCTTGTTCTCGCAAAACACTGGCAATGATATCAGTCGTTTTCGTGTTCGTGATACAAAACATAGAGAAAAATGAGTGACTACGCAGTTGGTGCATAAATATTGTTGTAAAAAAGGTACAAAAAGAGCATAACCGTTTAGTTAAATGAAAACTGGGAGGATAAAAACAGTCTTGTAATAGCATTGGCAAAAGACTAGTTATAAGGAACAAAAATGGAATTTTCTTTGAAGACAGACCCAAAATGTACATAGTACAATGACGAAAAAAATGAAGAAAAGAGAAAGTACCGAGTCTGTATAAAGATCCTTGCGGTATGATATGGCCATGTGGTAGCTGTTGGCATTTTTTCCTCAGAAAATCGTCGTTTCCCAGCGTGAATTCACATTCAAACGATGTTGGAGTTTTTTTTAGCAATATCTTGCATTCCTATGCTCATGTACTGTTAGAATAGAAAATGAAGAAAATTGTAAAAGTTCCTGCTTTCTCGTCGGTTACCTTTTTGTGTGTGTGCAGATTTCTTTTATATGGTCTGGGAACTGAGTACAATGTAAACGTTTAAGAGAAAGCTCTGGAATTAGGGAAATGCTGTCGATTCCTTTTTTGCGTAAGGAATGGCGAGGACATAATAACAAAACAACCTTAATTTCATTTATACCACGTAGAGTCTGCAAATTGGTCTTAAGCAGTTTTCACAAGGAAAAACCAAAAGTACAGGATATAAAAGAGAAAAACGGACAATCTTGTATTTCTTATGTTTCCTAAACATTCAAAATGAATAGAAAGTAAGAGAAAAAAAAACGTACATGATGCTTTGTGCACCAAAGAAGGACAATAAAATCCAATTTGCCAATTTAAAATCTTTTCATTTTCCACAATCTACAAAACAGTTTTACACACATGGGAATATTGTTGAAAAATTCGAGAAAGTTGAATGCTGTACGGCACACTCTCGGTGAAAGAAAAAAGAAAGCAGGCTACTAAAGAACGGGTTGTGGAGGATAACGCTTACAACGTTACAACGTTCGAAAGAAAATTCTAAACATTTTGAAGCGAATAGGTCCAACATTGCGTTGTTCACCGGCCTTTCATTACTCTTGGTGTTTCAACCTCAGACTTCGCATACCAACCAGAATACAGCGTTTTTTTTGTCTACAAACTTTCCAGAATCCACAAAATCTACATTTTTCATCATCAATCATCAAATTATATAGTGACAGATGCGTTAAATACAGATTGTTGCACTCGGGTACAGAACTTGCCTTATGATGAACGAGAAAACTTTTTTTTCTCATTATCAATATCAACGTTGTGATAATCGTTAAGATCTAGTTCGTAAAAAACTATTATATAGCCGTATATGTCTGTCCCGTTTAAAACTTTGCGTCATAAACAACATCATTTTTTGATGTATGCTTCATATGCTCACCCCAGCCACGAAGACTAGCGTCTTACAAACATAAGGTTTTCATATGATCATCATGACACTATGATGAGTACGAAAATGTTGAACTTATCAACTACAAAACTATTCGGATATGTTTTCATTCTTGGTTCCTGGCTCTAGGGATTCAAACTTATACGGGAAAAAACTATTTCCCGACAGTTGCTACATTTCTGATACTTTTCCCTTCCAAGTCAAAAAAAAATGCATTGCATCTATAGAACTTATGCTTCCCGAATACAAATCAGGCGACAACTTATCAAGAGTTTGCTGCCTAGTCTGATAACTCAGAAGTATCGGTTCTTCAAAACGCTCAACTTGGGTCCACCATGAGTTAACTTTAACTTGGTTTGTTTCTCTGGCTTTTCCCCTTTCCCATCCTTTTTTCTCTGTAAAGTCTTCGTTTTTTTCTCCGTATTATTATGCGATGCACCAAGTGCCATTACTTTTACAAGAACAGTTTGTGTGCACTACTACGAGCGTAAACTTTTTCTCCAAATAGTAAAGCTCGTAAGAAGATTCTACTACTATCTAGACTGCGTAGAAAAATCGCCGCATAGTTTTACGTATTAAAGTGAAGATTGAAGAAGAAGGAATTCAAGAGATGCTGTGTATCAAGAACCAACTCTAAATAGTGTGTTGGCCATCGTAGAAAACTTACACTTGAACATTTTTTGAGATAAAAAATGTTTTTGAGAAATGATAGGGTAATGTGTATGTACAACACAGAGTTGATAGTAAGTCATGTGCAAGATTTCCTTGATTCCTCACATCGTCACAAAGCTGACTTTCGAGAGCATTAAGAGGGGGAAAGCCGGACCCGAGTGGAGTATTTCTTTAGCTCAACTATGAAATAGGGAGAAAGGAAAGAATACCTATACGGCTTTTTTTTGCTAAGATACTTGTAAAAAACCTACGTTCGTGTTTTTTTTTCATGATCATCATCGCCTCGTCACGATCATGATCTCCTTGAAGCATTATATCCATTCCATTCTTTTCCGTCTGGCCTCCTCCTGTCACCCCAAACAATCTTAGAAAGAAAAAAAATTCTGAGCTGTCACCAACACCGACCCTAGGTGTGGGGTAAAAGAAAAGTATAAAAAGGTATAGGTGGTAATGCACTTTGATGTATGCTGTGGTAAGACTAGAGAAAAATGAAGATGATGACAAGAATGGTTACGTTCTAGGCTCTAAACGAGCTTCAAGACGAAGAGGATGATGAATAACAGCAGAGGAAGCTTGTGCATTCTTGGAACTAGATGAATTATACTACAAAACACATTCGCTATGACTCTGAATATAAAAAAAAACAAGAACTACAACAGTTTCCATTCTGTTTCACGGAAAACAAATTAGAAGTTGAGACAATAACAAAAATATAAACTCTTTGTATATAAAACAAGGACGAAATTTCCTTGCTCTTACTTCCAACAACTTTTACACCACACGCGTTGTGAAATCCTATAAGAAATTGGACCGAGTCGTGAGTCAAGCTCCTCAAGATCTCTGTTAAGTATTGCAATTTGTTACTCTCTGTGTGTGTTCATCGCTTTTTATTTTTCGTCACATAAAAAAACAAATAAAAGTTGTCACCTTTCCCCTGTCCGTCACTTAAAGTCTAAGAAGCAATCTTAAACTAAAATCTCCCATAAACTTTTAAGTTGACTCACAATCTCATAAAAACCCGAACACGAAGAGTGTGACATGTAATAGTACCGGGGTGCGTGATGTTTAGACACCAAAAAAAGACGAAATCTTTCAAGTATATCGCGAAACCTTTAAAGGGACCACTCAACAAAGAGAGGTATACTCTCACTTGAAGTAGTCGAGCTTTCAAGAAAATCTCTTTAGATGAGAAGCAATATGCAATACACATTTTTTTACTCGGAGAAAATGCATTTACTCAAGAGATGGGATCACATCATCATCGTTTCCTTGTGTGAGTGGAAAAACGTGATGTGGCCAAGCTGTCATTTTAGTTTCAACTCCCACTTGCGCAACCACCACCACTACCGCATATTAAAGAATTGCAGTGCTTACTTGCCACACAGTTTTTGAGGAACATTACTTAAAATATGTGTGGTTCAAGTGGTGTGTGTACTTTACTGTTCACTGGATTGATGGAACGTGTTCTACTCGTTTTTTTATTTCAGAGGAAGCTCTCTTGCTGAGAAAATGGGATATTTTCTTTTTTTGTTACAGGAATACGAGAAATCTAGAGTGAAAGCTAGGTGGCAAGAGAGTTTGACTGGGGTCAACCTTATACACACAGAAAACCACATTTTGTAGTGGAAATATGACTGAAAGTGACTAGGAAAAAGGGAAAACTGTTCATATTGCATTAAATATTAGCTTTCGTTTTTCGTATATAGGTTTCTTGCACAACTTCCCCTCAATGCCGCCGTTGACACTGACAAAACAAGATGACACTGCTCAGTAGTTTTGCCTAATGGAGGTCTCAAGTACATGATGGTGGCAATCTTGAGAGGAGTACCTAGCTCAAAATAGAGCTGCTCTAAATATGGTGGGTCTTCCCGTTTCCGTTTAATGTGATATATAAACTATATACGAGAATAGAATTTCGTTGTCGGTCAAATAAAGCGAGATACTTGCATGCGAAAGAAAATGGAGAAAGGAGGGTAATGTTCCCTGTTCTCTTCGTTTTCACAAATCGACTGGCAATATTGTATCAGTTTTTTCGTTTTGTATAAAATGAATAGAATGAGACACAGCTGTAAACATTGGGGAGGAAGTATATGGAGGCAAAGTATTCAGCTTTTGTTATCACATCTTTGCAGACTTTCAGTTTATCCTGATTATTGCACTTTTTATGCTTGTCCCCGTTTAGTTTACTTACATTTCTATTCAAATTCCTTCGTTTTGAATTCTTTCCGAAAGCGTTCTTAGATGTGCGTGCACCTTACGCAAACACGATCAGAACTACAACATATCTATGTTTTGTATCTGCATAACACGTGTCATAAACTAGAAAAAAAATCTGTTTACAAAAGCTAAAACGACAGACGTGGAAAACGTCTTAAAAGTTCGTTTCGTATTTTCCTGTTCCATTTTATATACCTCGTACCTACAACTTTTTGTAAATGGCATTGGCTTATTTAGGTTCTGCATAGGGATGATGAAAGTCCGAATACTGAATACTAAAACATCCATACTCGCCTGTACGTTTCTACCGTACTAAAACTACAAATCGGGATTAGAAGTCAAAGCCTTTTGTATGATCGCATTTGGTAAATTTACTGCTGCATCAATTAGTATACTATCTTCAGCAATAACAATTTAGATCAATCAAACTTGCATTTGGTGATTCATGGAGCAATCAAATTAAAATGGTTTTCCATTTTATACAATATTATGCCCGAAAATCAAAGGCAGGTTGAGTGCAGCACATGAAACTAAATGCATAAAATGTGCACATTCCAAATGAACTCTGTCAGAAATGGAAGTAGTAGCAATATGTCAAACCAGCAGGAGATCATTTTATCAGGACGGAGTGCGTGTCTGCCCCAGAACATGCTATAGCACAGGTGGACCATGCATGCTTGGAACCATCCATGAACAAACTTTGTA
The DNA here is from genome assembly GCA_036561885.1 of Salina celebensis. Classification (NCBI taxonomy): domain Eukaryota; kingdom Metazoa; phylum Arthropoda; class Collembola; order Entomobryomorpha; family Paronellidae; genus Salina; species Salina celebensis. The sequence continues at coordinate 15,214 of JAAXOA010001144.1, forward strand.
TGAAACCCAAACACCCCATGAAAGCACATGCATCCCAGTTAAAACATTGAATAGCCCAAATTGATAGCTTCAATGTTAACTTCCATTTAACAAAGCACTTACCAGTGCAAGGTCATTTTCTCTTCGAATCGAAAAAAGTATAGAGAATTTTTCAACGCTTTTAAAAATGTTTCACGTGGAGCAGCTGCATCTAATAATAGCCACGCATTTTACCTGAGATATTGATCGATTCTTCAAAATTGCTTTTCTCTCCTGTTCATATAATACAGCAAAGAAGCAATAACACTTTAAATAGCTCTTATTCCTCAAACATAGCTTGAATAGTCCATTTACCATTCCATTCTCGTATAAAAATGTACTTTCAAACTTATCTCTTCTGAAAATATTACTTTTCTGCCAATAAAGCAGCTTCTCGTCATATTAGTAGTCCACCTCTTATGGCCACCAAAATAAGGAGATGGCTATGAAACGCACAATCGCGCACCCTATTCTTCTTTTTTTTCTATTGTCAGGACTTACTTTGAAGTAGAAACTAGTTTTAGTACGCGTTTGTCATCAAAGAAAATGAGGAAAGCGTTCATTTCTCGCAGTGTGGGGATCATTTTGATGATGTTCATCATCATTTCCACTAAAAATCTATCAAGCAGTAGCTCATCACCACCACACTTCTAGTTCTCTGATCATTTGTGAAAAAAGAGGAGCTACCATTTATAGNAAAAGAGGAGCTACCATTTATAGAAAAGTGGTTTTGAAAATATTAAGCTCACCTTTCCTCTATCACCTTTATAAGCACATTTCTCATGTATACCAGCTTTGTCGTTTATAACTCTGGATTGAGGAGTAAAACAGGGAGGAAAACTGAAGATAGCCTTGATGTGAATACTCTAAAAACACTTGCCGCATAGGAATATGTATTTCTCTTCAAGCTTTGACTACCACAACGACTTCACTACCATTCAAGGCAACACGGTCATCAAGAACAAAAATACGATTTTCTTGTCAGCAGCATCATTGCTTGCCATACGAGCAGGGTTTATAAAGGAGCCCCACCCAACATTCAAAACATTGGAAATGTTTTTGAGTGAAACATGTGGCAACAAAAGTTAACATCGGTACCAAACGAGAATGCAATAACTAAATAAGGTAACAAGATTGTCAAGAGGTTCATCTGTATAAGAAGAGACAGACTGAAAATTCATAACAAAATGTGTGTTTCATAAATTGTGTTATGCGTAGCATTTTTGTTTACGCTCATAAAATATTCGTCTTTCAATGTCAAAACAATCGGAAACGAAATGTGGAATCCTCATAAATCTCTCTCATGGACGTATTCCAAAATGTGTTATATTTATGGTTTAAATTGTTATATTTCTATACAGTTATATTATAGAGATGGAGACATTTAATGCACCTACATAAAATCGTGAATGGTAAAAGTTGAGAGGAATGCCACTTGGCGTTTCATAACGGGAAAGCCACTTGACTATTTCCCTGTAAGCGTAAAAGGGAATCTCTTTATGTTTTAATCTGCCTCAAGTGAAAGACGTCTTTGTATTGTACTTTCTCACTCAAAACTCTGACTGTTCTCTAGTTGAACTTACACATTGTTGTTTTAGCTTGTAACCTGAATAACTCTTGAGTTGCCTTTTTGTTCCGATGTAAATGTAATAGTGCCGTTTTATGGAGAATGAATCTGATCAAAAGCAACCAATCGAATATTTTTACTGTCTGCAGTGCTGAGTCACCCTCTTGAAAAATAAATGCTTACAAAACCAATCTTAAAAAGCAATACCTTTTCAGTTCAGACTCAATAGCTTAGGACAAAATAGAAAGACTTACACTTTGTTTAGACTGCAATAATTTTTTTGTGCGCTTTGAGCTCAGGGGATTTAAATTACTGCTTTGGGACATTATTAAGTAGTGAAAGCTCCTTTATAGTTTTGCCATTTCTGATTCTTTCCATCTCATTGTCACACAGGCATCAGTCTTTGTCCAGTCATGAGTCATGGAACATGTCACTTTCAGAAAAACATCACCAA
>JAAXOA010001145.1:0-17240 GCA_036561885.1 Salina celebensis
TTTGTCTTTGGAATTGTTTTGTGGAGGTGTTTGGAAAAGGTTGAAACACTCGAAACGCCAACGTAAATCTAAAAACAGACGAAGACAAGTTAAGCAGCGGAAGTATTATAATCGGAGAGCTTCATTTGTTTTCCTGGGAAAGTCGTCATTCCTAAGAATGTACAAATATCATTATGCCTTTACTGTTGGCAACATGCTTACAATAGGCCTTTGGTAGCTTCTCGCAAGACCTCAATTAGTTTACAAATATTACAACTTTACAAAACAAAACAAAAACACAAGAGAAAAACATTTACAACAAAAGCTGTTTACCAATACAGCTAATGATATCCTGTCAAATTTAGACAATTTCTTGTCTTTACAAAAAAAATACAAAATAGCCGATGCAGTCTTTAAATTCATAACCTAGCTTGTTAAATAAACGCGCATTCTCATCGAAGCTTCCATTCATTTTTCGGCAGTCTGCAATTTCCATTACGGCAAAATGCCACCTGCAACACCTACCATTCCAATAACTGGATGATGATACAAACCCCGGCGACTGAATGTCGTTAGTGGACCTGCTAATGAACCCATTTTAAAGAAATGTTCTCTATCGGAAAGTTGAACACATTAAAATTTGTCTGTCTATTTCTTGTTTCGTTAGATATGCTACACCCTGAACAACTTCCGCTACTTATTACACATAGCTGAGTATATTATTTGAGAAGTTAGAAACAAATAATATACTCGGCTTTACAAAACAAATCGTTGACTTTACTTGAACTGTTCATCCAAGTTACTACACATGTTGACAAGGTACTGCGAGATCGGGATTGGGATTCGTCGGATTCCTTCACACAGAGAATTCTGCAAACAAAATTTTGATTCCGTATTAATATCCATTGCCATATACTGAAACTACATCTGGCATTTTATTAAAACTTACCAGATTGGCAATGTGCTCTCGTCGGAATGTGGTTTGCTGTTTTTCATCGATGTCTCCGTTATCCAGAATTGGTAAAGAGTACATGTAAACCAGACAAGCAATTTTTTCAATAATCGCTAGCGATGTCCGGGTAAAACTAGTTTCAGGCGCCTTCTTATCCAAACCGTGGAGTGACTTTAAAACGATAGGTGAAATATGGAAGATTACGGGGAATAAAGCGTGCAGTTCGAAAAAATGTAGATCCGTTGTCTTCATAGCAACAATTATTTGCAGTGATATATTGCTGATATGAAATAGCCTAGTCAGAACAAATTTTGTACAATTATTCCATTAGTATAGTTCGGCAAGAAACGAATTTAGTAATTCAAGCTAATATCATTACTCACTTTGCCTGCATTTCTACTAATCTTGGAGAAACTTTGTATTCAATACAACTTTGTTTCGGCTTAGAGCTGTGGCAAGTCTGCAGTAAGTAGGGTTGTTTTAGCAAGGAGGTGACTTCTTGAAGAATATAAAAGACGGAACTCTGTAAACATAAAATACCAATTTTGGAAGCCGAACTCATTCTTATAGTTACCAATAACACAGAACTTACAATTGCCTTGTGAGCTTCAAGAGGTTGCACGGCCGTCCATTGCTTCACGTAGTAGGTCATCGTATGAATGCAGTTTAATGTAAACGACGCTGACGTTAAAATGGTCTTCATTTGCATATAACCCTTATCCGGATCATCTACTCCTACACAGATACGGGACACATCCATCGTAGTTACGAGAATTTTGTTGAGCTGCTCCGCGTAGAAACCCCAAAACGCGAGTGCCTCGTCGAGAAAGTCATGCCTGAGATTTCGAAGTAGTGCAGAATTCATATGAACACACATTACTAAGATATCGTCCCAAGCAGGGTCCCGCGACGGATCCGTGAAAATGAATCGGTACAGTTGAAGGTACAGTGTTTTGGATAGTCCATGCCATGGAACCATTACGCATGAGTTCTCTTCATCTGCTAAACTAATCAGAGCTGTGATGCAGTAAGAAACTACATCAGGGTTTTTCTTTCGCTAAAATTGTACATAAAAATATGGTGTTGTTGTGATCATAATCCAAATACTTTCATAAGGGGTCGTCCTTAAAGAACGTCACATGGAGTGAAGCATGGATTATTTGTGAACGGCCCGAAAAATTATTGTGTTAGTGTAAGGCTCCTCGCATGATCCCTCCGGCCGCTTCGCATGCAAGCCTCGCCCTTATGGGCGGAAGGAGAGACACGGCAGCCGGCGTTGGGGCGGCCCTGACAGACGGCGGGGTTCGGCTGTCGCCTTGGGGCTCGCTCCTCTAGGCTGACCAGCTCCATCCAGTCACCTGATGAAGACTTACTCTCACACAATCATTTTTCGGACCGTTCACAAATAACCCAAGCTTCCCTCCATGTGACATTCTTTAAGGATAATCCTTAATTATCTAGAGTTTCACTTACAGTTATAGCAGCACTAGCTAAGGAAACTATGATGTAAGGAATCAGTTCTTTGTTCATAACAGATCCCCAAACGTTGATATGTTGTTTTTCAATGATAGTTGTAAGAATAGAAGTGGCTGCTGCGATAAGCATATTGACATTGGGATGATCATCTTTGTCCTCGATGTACTTGATACAGTAATCCAACAGCTGCCTAATTATGCGTAGCGTTTTTTCGACCTCCCCGTCATTTAAAGCATCGTCATAGTGGTTGTAGAACTTGTTCAACAGGCAAAACAACGCCAATCTTGTTCCTAGAGAGTGGTCGTTGATTTTCTCGATCATGTTCAACAAAAACTCCTGCATTAACTCTTTGTTGACGCTATCAGGAATTGTTAACAAACATGCCAACTCTGCAAAGTCAGTAATTAGCTTGGGTTTTTGCTTCGGGTTTAATTCCCAAAACTTGTCCAGAACAATTGTCCGCAAGTGAATGAATGTTTCTTTTGGCACAATATGTGTAAGCTCAGATCGGCCAAGGATCAAGGTGAAGAAATGCTTAATGGCAGTGACACAATTAGCTCTTTCATCCGATTCGTCATTCACTGCAGCCTATGTTAAAATGTACTTGTGTTTAGTTCATTGCTTGGTAGTTGGTATTTCGGTAAGGTATTTTACTTACTTCAACAACGTGCCTGAAAAGCGTGCTTGCAAAGAAGTGTTCAACTTCTTCAGCCATTTTCTGGTCGGATAACCCATTCTTGAACATTTCAAACATGATAATGTGCAACGTGTAAGTTATCACTTTAATACTGTTCCCTCTACAGAATAAAATAGATGTTAAATCAAACATTACAATTTTCCTAGAGTTTATATTAAAGGCTAGTTACTTTGAAAACCGGTGGATGGGACTCATCATGTAATGCCAAAAATCGTGGCATGCCGATGGCAGAGGAAGCTTTCGAATAAAAAGGGATCGGAAGAATCCTAAGGAAGCCACGGCTAGGTCATCATTCTGTAATTAAAGTACCGACGATTATTCGGTCTAATCCAGGTCTAATACCATGGGGAAATATATTTATGTAAAATGACTCACGTCTTGCATTAGATCAACAATATTGTTCTCCAAAATCCCATCATTGAAAAAACACTCAATGAGACTATCCTGGGTCTGAGCCACAATTGTTACAAATTCAAGAACAGCAACTTTGAGATTGATATCTTCCGAGGGCAGCTCCAACCGCTGAATGATAACATCTCGAAATGCAGCCTCATCAGAGCCAAAGCATGTCAGGAGTGAAATACCAGTTCGATAACCCACCTCCTTCAAGATCTTCGAAACTAGAGTGGGTATCGAAGGAATTAAACGATGACGGAACATACCGCCTAGAATTCGGATCATGCTACCTTCCATTGCCTCGTCGAGAATCTGTAGAAAAATTGAAAAAGTTATATGTTATTTTAGTTATTTTTGTATTCCAAGTGATATTGATGACTTGCCTTAAATGTTTCAATGTCGAACCGCATCAATCTAAGCAGCAATTTACAACGAAGTATTCATCAAACTTGCATACAAAGTAGTATCCTCAGTGGGCCTGATAACAGAGACATGCAATTTTTTCTCTGTAACTGTAAGATAGAAACAACAAAAGACGTCAAATCGTAAATATTTGAGATTTTTTTTATTTCGGTAGTCCTACCTGTCTGTAACACTGCAACAAGACAGCTTGTAGGAGCGAGTAAGAATTTGGCACACTTTCTCTTTAACGCCAGAAACTCCAGATTTTCTTTAGAATAAAGATGAATGAAGATCTGAAGACATTTAAGACACAACTCGTTTTGCATTCCAACTGCACCGAGTCTCCATTTAGCACAAGTTGGCACAATATTCTGACCAATGAACTCAATGCACTTTAGAAATTTGGCACGATACAATGGCCTGGTTTCCGATTTCCAAAACTTTTCCCCCTATAAAAGCATTCACATAGGGCAATTAAATTACCACCGAATTTTCGTAAAATCTTCATTGCTTAAAATGTTACCTCTGCAAAAGAACTAATCATATTGAGAAACGCCAGTCCTACGTCTCCTTCAGTCTTCGAATAACCCTCCCGACCGAGTAAAATGTCCTCCACTACGCCCACCATCTCACTTCCAGGAATCGCATCGTAAATGTAGTTGAAAAGAGTTACATCGGCAGAAAACTCGTTCACAGCGGTAACCAGTCCTAGCAAGTCTGTAATGAGTCTAGCCTTCTCGCCAACATCACTCTTGTAACGAATCATCCTAAACCCCAAAAAATATTAGATTTTACACATGTACATAATATGTTTATAAATCTTTGTTTATCAATTTTAGTTATACGTTTCCATAATACTGCAGACAGGGAACAAAAGCTCCTTCAATTCTTGAACTTCATCGTCCGTTCTTTTCCAAAACTCGATAAGAAATGTGGCTGTAGCATTTAACTCATCGGGGAAGTAGTTGAAATCGGAGTAATCAATTTGAATGTGATTGGCTTTCCTCAATTCCTCCAGATCGTTGGCGACTAGCTGGGTAACAAAGCGAAGGACTTCAAATGCAGACCACTCAGCTGTTGTGGGAAGACACCAGACTACGCAATCGGAACCTTCATTGGTGGTTAAATTCCCGGTTACACCTGCCTCCAGTGTGTAGCCGTACAAGGATCTGCTAACAACGTTTTCCACTTTAAAAGATCCTGTTCGTCGTATAAAACTTGCCGAATTGTCACTCAAGTCCTCAGCAACGCACTGCATTTTGGCAACACCTTTCACAATCTGTCCAGACATTTTAAAAAATTTCATTTTAATACAGTCTTGAAACAAATTAAAGCCTTGACACCATTCAAATAACTAGCATTACCGTGTTGCAAACATCTTGGCTCCTCACCGACATGCATAAGCTTTTCCACAAATGCAGAGAACTAGTAATATTCAAAGGGAACAACGTGGTTGCGTCCGTGTAGAGGCCAGACAGGGCGAGAGGTGTTCCGGTCAGAAAGTTTTCAGCGACAAGATTCATAAACATTACAAAATTTGTGTTGAAAATCGCTAAAACTACGTAATCTTCAAATGCGATGAATTTCTGTAAACACCTACATGCTTCAGAATACTTGCAAAGACTAAAAACGCTTGACGACAACTTCCAAAGTGCGATATATCATAGCCAGCTACAAGGGCTTCAAACGCTTCGAAAATGCTGGCACAGATAACCACCGAAAGGGAGTGTCGCTGAAACATAAAATAAACAGTATTGTAATTTTATTATTAAAGTTATTAGCGCTTGATTTAAAAGAAGTGCCAGTTTCCTAACTTACATCTCGCAGCGAATCTTTCTCATAGAACTCTGCCAACTTTTGCATTGTTCTGAACGTGTCGGCAACATTGTAGCTGATTCTTTTCAGTTTCATCTTGAGACATTGGTTCTCCTTGCAAAATATTTCAATAGCGGCAAGGACTGGTGCGTAGTTGTAAGCGTTTCCCATCACTTGGACAAAGTTGTCCTCCAGAAAGTCTGCAATTGGTTTTGAAAACTCTTCCGGTGAAAATCCATTACAACAGTCTGTAATTCCAGATACTGTAAGAGCTGCATACATGGCCCCTCCTTCTGCGAGTTTCATTTGTTCAGATTTACGAAGCTGGTTAAATCCGTTTTTAGTGAAATACGTGAAGAACTCAGGAATAGTTTCGTTGGGAAGTTTGTACATGAGCAAAGTCAATGAATGGAAGATTTCAACAGTTTCTTCGTCATCCTGGGCGAGGGCGAACGAACGGAGCAAACCCCAGCACCACTTTTTGTACGTAATATTCGTCCGTATTGACTCAACAACGCTCTACAGTAATCATTATTCAAAAATACATCTATTCCAACTAAATTTACTCTCAAAAACCAAAATGTTTGAATTTTATGGACTTACGAAAAATTTGTAGTTGTCGTCCCCCACATCTGCGAGGATCGCTTGAGTGCAGAGTAACAAACAAAATCTCTCCTGCCTGTAGTACTTCCGTAGCCCACCCAAAAATCGTTCAAATGTGGAATTGGTTTCAGAAATTTCCTCCCAGGATATCTTCTGACCTTTGTATTCGTACATCATATAGCTCACAATCAACTCTGTCACTACTTCAATACGGATATTCTAAAACAAATAAAATTCACGATGATTTTCATCCCGAATGTTAAAGCAATCAATTATAAACGTTGTTCAATTCGACTCACCAACTTCTGTGCAACTGCCCGACGAACCAGTTGAAACGGTGACTTCTCCTCATTCCCCTCATTTTGTTTATTTGTCTCTGCTCTGGAATTTTCCTCCAAACTTTTATGGACAGACTTCATGAACTTCGTGGCGGTATCAAATTTAACCGGTGTTTCGTCTTCTTCCGGTGTATATTTTCCATAGTAGGTCAACCCAGCTACTACCCTGTCCAAGTTATCCTTGAGTTCTTCGGTAACCACGTCCTCAGACAGGACTACAACTCTTCTCTGAATTAAGTTCCATAAGTACTGCGTGCTTCTATCAAACAAACCGATAACAATACAATTTTAATTGGGATCCCAAGAATTTCAAGTTAAAAGGAAAGATTTAACTCACCCTCGTACTGTGCCTGCAGTACTTGAAGCCACAGAAGACGCCATGTTTAGAAATAGAAGAAGTATAATCCGTTAATTATGTCGACCACCGACTCTTTAATTTTTACGACCTCCACTGACTGACTGGTTAAGTGTGAAAGAATGTTCAGTTCAGTGGGAACAAAACAGACACCGTGACATCTGAAACCCGCTTTAGTCTGAGAGTACCCCATTATCAGAAATATCCAAATCTTGTTTGTGTTTTTCGTAAACAAAACAAAAGTAGCTGCTGGAGCAGATGCTTTAACAGAGGCCTGCGGCTCACCGCGTCAACATGGTTTATCTTCACTTTCCCACAACGTTAACTAATGAAGAGTTGCTGTTAAAAGACAAATATGCAATTCTCCGGAAAAAGGTAACACTAGAACATTCAATAATATAAATTTCGCAGTTAATTACGTTCGATTTCTAAACAATTTTAATGGTAGAAAAAAGCCCTTCAGGAAATGAAGGCACCTAAGCCAGAACCGGAAAAGGTGAACCCCCTCAAAAGACCGTTGGATCCTAAGGATGCGAAAGAGCTCGCTAAAAAGTTAATTTTATCAGGAAAAGTATCCATCCCTACGAAACCAACCGTGGAAAAGACGGTTTTCAAGCGATCCCGGATTCTGGAAAGGAAATTGTCGTCAACAGGAAGAACTGAAGGCCATGGAGGAATGACTCCTGGTTACGCATCAACTTATTATGCAGAACCTCACTTTGAGCCGTTCACACCCCACGGGGGAGACAAGGACGATCCAAAAGGGAAGTTTGCGTCTCCAGCAGCTCCCAAGTACAGCCACGGAGCGCCGGTGAAAGAACCCTCGCCCCCACCCCCAAAGCCGGTCGCTCCAAAACCGTTCGTAGCTCCTCCCAAGGATACCTTCGTGGAGTCCACACCCTCAACCCCGAAGGTTCAAAACCGGCCGAAACGGGGACCGACTATTTACGTTGGAGCCCAAGATATTACGGAAGAAACACTGAAATCTGTGTTTGAAGAGTTTGGTAAAATAGTCAAGGTGAACTTGCATTCTGCTCATGTTGGATTTGTTACTTTTGAAACAGCGGAAGTTGCTGAGAAAGCAATCAATGCGGTAAAACCACAATATTTTAAATATCACTTGGCATTTATAAAAAGAAATCTTCAAACAACTTATCGTTCCTCTTTAATCTTAGGTCAACGGAAATACAATTAATGATACTTCATACGATGTACAATTTGCCCGTCGGCAACCCAGCCTTCACCAAGTTCTCCATGAGTCTTCCAACTCCGCATCATGGCAGACGCTAGCGTCCAGTCAGTCTAACAAAGGAGGTCATGACGACAGACGAACGCAAGTTGTCTATGATGATCCAGACATGTTCGGTGATTAAGAAACCGAAGGGGTTAAATTCCTAACCTCCTCAATCCCCCTGTAATTTATTAACAGTCTTGTTAAATCTTGTTCTGTAAATATTTCTGGACATCAGCCTGAATCACTTTGGAAACGCTGTCCCTGCAGTCTGTAGAACTTCCCCAGTAAAACCTGGGATCCATCGGCTGGATTGAATACGATAAACATTTTAATGAATTCTTTTAACTTCGCAAGGAAACATAAAATATAATCTATTTTTCGAAAACTTACATGCTTTTTCCGTTTTCTTTATAAGCATCTCTAGTAGAAGCAAACATTTCAAGTAAATTTACGACAAAGATGATTTCATAATCCAAAGAGATATTACTTTTCTCACGACACAAGATTTCGTCATGAAGAAACACTTCTTGCAAAAGAACCATACTAAAATGTCATTTCTGTTGCTATTTCCGCTCAAATTTGCGTTTTCTCAAGGGAGCTTCAGTTTCATTGGGAAATCAACCATCCTCCCAAACTGTCATTCGATTTTGTTTGTTTTTGTTCCACAGCGCTCATGCATTTTAACCTTGGAACATATCGATCGCAATTTTGGCGAAAAACTCGAGTTGACGCTAACCGAATTAGCTTTTGTCAATAAGAAAAAAACTGTCATTCGCAGAGTTTTCAACACGTGTTCGAACCTAACTGGAGTAGCTACAGAAACTAGGACAAGGTTACATTCTCAAACCATTATACACAAAACTCTTTTAGCAAATTCGTTTAGCAAATTTAGCTTTTAGCAAATTCGTTTATCATCATTTTTTTTCAATTCGAATCAATTTTACAAACAAATTCGGCGAAAACGACAAATGCCATATAAATTTATTTTGTTAATTTTTCCTTGTTTTAGATGTAAATAGTTGGGCGTTTTTTCGCTGAGGAGAATGAAAATAATTCGGCGGTGGCGATTTTTCGCCACGCATAATTCTAGCCGCAAAATATACATTTTTCCCCTGCTCCATACTGTACATTCCGTAGACAACCATACCCCGACGCGCAGTTAGGAAAAAAATGCTTTTAATTTTGAAACAAGGGAGAGCAGTAATCGAAGAGGAGAACCAAAAAAAATGCTTCAAAATCTTTTTTTTTTTCAAGCTATTTTGTAAGGTCGATGCGGGGCGACCCACACACCACACAACATTACAAGCATTCCCATGATGAGCAGTATTAAAAGCCTGGTTAGGAAGGTAAATGCACGTTATATTCATTTTTAACTCGGCTTTTCCCCCTTTTCCTAACACACACGAGTACAGAGAAGAATCTTTGTTAGAGAAGACACAAAAGAAGGAAAAGAGAACGTTGTTTGGATGTGTGTTTATGTACTGGTTCCCGTAAAAATCGGACCTTCAGTGTATCCCAACAATGTGCTTTGGATTCCTCGTTCAGCTACAGTCTGCAGTGAAGCTTTACATACAAAACAGTGTGGAACTCTATTGAAAAAATATCATAAACAAGATTGAAATGGATGCGGGGCTGTGTATATTTTAGTGAATGGTGCGGCCTTGTGAAGACGAAATATACCAGTCTTCTTAGTACAAACACTAAAGTCTGTTCAACATACAAAACAGTGTGGAACTCTATTGAAAAAATATCATAAACAAGATTGAAATGGATGCGGGGCTGTGTATATTTTAGTGAATGGTGCGGCCTTGTGAAGACGAAATATACCAGTTTTCTTAGTACAAACACTAAAGTCTGTTCAACCACAACGACAACTTCAATAAAGTCTACAATTCGGCCTCCCTTTAAATAGGTTTGAAGGGTTTTTGGACTTTCGGACTTGGGTAATTTTGCAATTAATTGTTATCTTTATTTGAAGCTTGATTTTATTGTTAAGCTTCAAAGTTGGTTTGCTAAATACTTTGTTTTGCTAACTATTTAAAAAAGCTCTTAGTAATGTCTTTGTTGTTGACATTCGTCTCGCGATACTTTGTCCTCCCGTTTGTCCTGTTCAAGTTGAGCTTCAAGCTTCAAGTTAGTGAGCTTGAGACTCCCTCCGCATGAGATTTTATAGTTTTTTTTTGGTAATGCTCCTGCATTCAGTTAAACTCACTCGTGAGCAATCGGGTAACATTCCGGGTTGAAAGTACGTCTATTTTTCTTTTTCCCCTAAAAACGATTAAACGAACGAGTTGAGTTTTCAAAGTGGTTTCTTCTCGTGAAAAAAGTAAACGCTTTCGGTTTCAGTTTTAAAGTTAATCAAGTGGGCGCTCTGAGGTAATTACTAAATTCATAACAAGTTAAAGTACAATCTAGTTTGAAAGTTAAGGTGACTGAGAAGTGTTTGAAAAAGAGAGTCGCATGTTTTTTTAACGTCATCGAAGTTTGTCGCTGTACAGTAGTGGCAGACATTGGGTGAATAGGAGACGCACAGAGGCGAGAAAATATGAATAGTTAAGATAGGATAGCTTTACTAAACGACATGCAATGTGTATTTTTTAACTATTTTTTAAGGTGGAAGAGGTTAGTGGTAGATGAGTAGAACCAAGAGCGGATGAGGCACGGCTGGTAGAACTTGCATTTGAATNTTTTAAGGTGGAAGAGGTTAGTGGTAGATGAGTAGAACCAAGAGCGGATGAGGCACGGCTGGTAGAACTTGCATTTGAATGCTGTATTCCCATTGTTAAAGAAGGAGTTTTATATTTATACTACTTGTAGAGAAATTAAAAAAAGGAGATGTAATTTTCCTCCATATTTGTGTTTTTATGCTGGGTTATCGCAGTGATGCAAGGCTGGGAAGTTTTAATGTGTTTTGAATTAAATGAGGAAGTTGGTTGAAAAAAGGAATTCAAGGTTGTTTCATTGACATTAGTTAACTGCTGCATATTGACGTTTAATATAAAAGTTTATTCAAATCCAAGACTTTTTAAACTAACAGAGTAGCAGGAAAGGGGCAAACAACTACAACGTATAGGAAGTTTTTTTGTGTGCAATAGTCGAAATCTGTCGGCTTCATTCACATTATAATTGAAAGGTATTTTGAAAAACTTTGTAGGATTGACAGTGAACTTTGAAAAGGCTGGTTGTTGTTTAAACCTTCCTGAACAAAAAAAGCGGATATTAACTTTAAATAAGGTAAAGCCGTATATATTCAGATTTCGCGTAAGATATGTTTTCTGATATTGTATACTTAATGATAAGTTTAATTAATTTGTTTAAAGGAACCCGAAAATGGGTAAGAAGAAACGAGTTTCTGCAGCCGCCCGAGCAGCCAAGGCTCGAGCTACTCGGGTTTCTAATCTTAAGAAGAAACAGGAACAGCAGGAGCACGAACCTGTTGAGGATGACGAGGTTGAAGACACTTCTGCCGATGTTACTGATCAAAACGAAGGGACTGAGGTGGGTGAAGGGATTGACGAGATGGAAGTTGCAGAAGGGGACGAGGTACCCGCTACTTCGGCCAGTGAGCTGGACGCAGAGTCCCCGGTAAAACAAATTAACGACGAGGCAAGTGGCGAGGAAACTGAGGTGAATGGAGAAGATGAAGAAACAACGGAAAAAAGTGAGGTCACTGGACAAATCGCGGAAGCCCCAGAGGAAGGTAATATTATAAAGCTAGAATTTTGAATTTGAGAGCCCCATGTTTCAATGCAATTATTGTCCATGTGTAACGTTGTCTTTTTAATTGAAGATCTGAACGGTGAAGACGGGGATGAAGATGAAAACTATTATGTGAGAACACTTTATACGATGGCGAATAGTTTGGTAGATCCCGCGAAAGGATTTAAAAGCGATGAAAACTTGAAAAAGCCTTTGACACATTTCAAAGCAGAAGATAGAAGTATTGTTGTTCCCTGTAATTGAAACAATGTCGTCAAGGCTTTTTACAATGGTTCAGAGTTTAATGGATATTTCGAGGAATCAAGTGCAAGCTGGTTTTGCCGCAAGGAAGGGAATTATACGACTACCTGGAAGCAAGTATAAGATTTTCCTGTGCAAGCCCTCACTAATGGATCCTCCACCTGCAAAACCTACACCAGCAAAAAGACCGCCTCATCCGTTTCTTTTGAATGAAGATGAATGTCATTTTAGTGAAGAGAAACTGAAAATTCTTCGGGCACCGTTAGATGCCGGATGGAAGAGAGAAGTCGTGATGAGGTCGTCTGGATCTACTGGAAGAAAGAAGGGAGATGTCTACTACTATCAGCCGAAAACAAACAAAAAGTTTCGCTCAATAAAGGAAATTGAGAAGTGTTTAATGGAAATGCGAAACTCGCCGTTTACTGTCGAAAACTTTTCGTTTGCAAAAGTCAGAATTGGAACCAACGAAGATCAGGAAATAATTCGAAAAGCATACGATGGAAAAAGTCCACCAAGAGCACCTCCAAAAACAGCTGCAAAAGGAAAGGTTCCATCACCTCCTAAAGGAGGAACTAGTAAACTCCCTGCTAGACCGTCTACGTCAGGATCAAAGGAATCGGTTGAAGACACTCGAGAAGAACCAGTGAAAATGCTATCATCAAGCAGGAGATCTATCCAACCACCCAAACGATATTCAGGAGAATCTGTTTTACTCTTGCAGAAGCGTCCGAAAATGCAGGAAGATAAAAAGTACTGCCAAATTTCGATAATAATTATCTTACTTGATTATAAGCAGTGTTTTGAATGTTGAATATTATTTATTTGCAGGAAATCTAATGCAAACCAAGGATTGATGCAAATGGGGATGCTCCCTCCAAAGTACCCTAAAGGAATGGAGGACACTTCAAGTAACGTCTCAGAGTCGCTGGACTACAATGAGCTTACAGGAAGTAATGATGACTTGACTGGAGGGAATTCAGTAGCCATGAAAGAAATCGCTGAAGACTCATTGTTTCAAATATCTGCACTTCGTCAGTCGGGCGGGTAAGCATTTCCATCAGTTTCTTACATATTGAGAACCTCTTTGAAGTTTTGTTTGGAGTAATCCCAATAAACTCATGTTCAACGCATATTTTCTATATTTGTTTTAAATGTAGAATTGATGTTGACAACATGACGAAATTGGTGGAAAGTCAAAAGCAAATGGCACAGCGGCCAAGTGTTGGTCCAACTAAGGCTGGTCAACCTGGAAGCTCAAAGGGAGGAGCAACGGTGATTCCTTGTTCGATTCGATGTGCTGGGATGGAAGGAGCAGTTCCAAATCTGCAATGTGATCGCTGTCTATGCATGTTCCATGCGGAATGTTTAGGTTATCCATCTAACGTGGTCTGCAAGAAGTATCTTTGCAACGTATGTCATCATATAATGCATCACTAATCCATTTATGCTTTGCCCTGAATACCGATAACAAACTGTGTATTTTTATTCAACAGAACTGTGCACCAACTTCTGGCGGCCCATGTGTTGTACCGAAAGGTACAATAGTTAAGAAAGTTGGCGAAGCGAAGAGATCTCCTCCCGGCCTCGTAACTATTCCGCATGCTGCCCATCTTCCACGTCCTGTGGCTCCTGTTGGGAGAGAGAGCACAATTACGGTCACCAGTAAAGAAACAATTACGAGACTCCCACATCGGATGCATCCAAACCGACCGCCCTACAGTGGAATGAGTAGAGGCATAGTTCGTGGTAGAGGAGGAATGCCACCTCCAGCCCAACCTCGCCCACATGGAGCTCCTGTTCAAAGAACAATGATTATATCATCAGACGGCACTATAACAAATTTAGTTGGAAACCAATCCCATTTGCTAAAACGAAGTCGAGGACGGCCACCGAGTGTACCACAAGGCCGAACACTTCCACAGCTTAGCAGAAACCTGACCATTACTCAGTTGCCAAAAATTGGGGGAGCTCTACCTGTACCTAATCTCCAACCCATGGGCACATCTAAAGGAATCCCAGGAAGACTTCCATTGCCAGTGATGGGTGGTGCCAAACCGAGACAAACTATTCCTGCTGTTCCAAAGCTAATGAAACCGAACGCATTTAGACTTGCCGTACCACCCCCAGCTCTTAGCGGACGAACCTTTAAGAAAACTATCCCCCCTCCTCAGTCCCAACCTCCTACGACTCTTAGAATCACTGCTGCTGGAGGTGTTTCCAAGCAAGCAGCTGTTGCATATACACCAGCTCCTGAAAGGATCATTTCAATTGGAAAGCGTTATCCACAAAGTATTTGTACCGTGGGTAAAAAGAAATTTGTGGTTTTGCCCAAACGACGACCTCAAGGCTTCCCCGCGTCAACGACAGTGACTCCAGTTGGAAACGGAACTCCACATAAAGAACACGCTGCAGAGATTGTGGAAAAAGCCGTTTCAACTACAATTGAGAGTATAGTTGACGCGATTGACACTGCTGAGAATAATGTGGTGAACGACGAGCCAGTGGACGACGGAATGGTAGACGAGAACAACGGTGATCATGCTGAATCCATGGAAACAGATGGTATGGAATCTGAAGACCTCACAAATCAACCTGAAGAAACCGGAGTAGCAGTAGCCGCAAATGAGTAACTAGCATTAAACTAATACTTCATATACAATTGTTTTTTTAACTAGTTTTAGTGGTGGTTTCTCCACCAATATTTTACATACAAATAGTTTATGCTTTTGCTTCAATACTTCTATGCTTACTGCAAAATTCTTTATATGTTGATACATATGTGTCTACACAAGTAGTAGTAGTTATCCACTTGATCATTTTTATGAATATTTGTGCATGCCACTCTTATATGTTCTTAATCTCTCCTTTCTTAAATTTATTTGTATACTTGTTTAGTCTACAACTGACGATTATGCGTCGACAAAACTTGACGATGTTTTAATACTGATATTATTGAGATGGTTAATAATTAATTATCCGATACAATTCCGTACTACCAGCAAACCGTTCTAAATAATAAGTAGGAACACTTATTATTATCTTGGTAATAACTTTCACTCCGCAATGATAATGGTAACCGCTTTACCCTGCGGCTAATCCACCTGTAATAATTTTTTGTTTGTTTTTCTTCTCATGTTTATTTTGTACTTTGAGGGAATCAATCTTCCACACATTTGTATGCGCAAATCCACTTATACTTAGGGATTTTCCGGAAAGTAACTTATTTTGTGTTTAAATATCTGATATGCGTGACTACAAAATGAATTATCAAAAAGAATCAATGGATAGGGTAGGACCAAAATCAGTAGTGTTGTATTGATATTTCCCTATTCAAACATTGAACTTTTTTTTGTTGTCTTCAAATTATTCACTTTTCGAACAGACTGTTTACTGTTATTGATACTTTGTGAGAGAAAATGTTTCCCTCAAATATTTGTCTATTTTTGATAGTTTATTAATAATGAATTATTGGTCTGTTGACGTACACAATACACTGTTAGGTTGTCCATGACATAATCCTTGTGTTCGTAAGGTTTTTAATATTATTTTCTCTTCCCATTTCCAGCTATTTGCAGACTTATCGCGAGTACTCTCCGGAACCACTCCCAAGATATCTAATAGTTATACAAGAGGAGTATGATACGGAGAATGATCAGAAGAATACTTTAATAGAACTAATAAACTCAAGTTTCAGGGGAGAAGAAAGAATGTGGTCATATGAGTTCTTCGAATATTTACTGGATCTTCGTTGGTCCTTCGAAAGTTATATGGATATGTTCTGGGAACTTATGTAGTGTGTCAAGCGCGAAAATGATGCTTAAAGACGTATAGTAATTGCATTTTAGTGCTTTAGTCGCTTCACTTTCCTTTCCTTTTGCTAAATAGGCTAAGTTTTAATTTGGTGTGTTTTGTCGAAAGTATGATAACAGATAGTTTAAAGAACATATTATTATATTATTGAAAACTTTATCAACAACGTGTATATGTGACTGTGTGTAAAATAGCGAAAATTGAGAATATATGTATTACAAGTTAACAACAAAATCTTCATGGAAATTTAAAACTGTACAGGAAATGTTATAAGGACAGAAAATCAATTGTCTATGAATATTGTTTACTTATAAATCCAATAAAGTATATTGATAAAGAACAAAAAAAAACTTTTGATTTTTGGGTTATTTTGGCCTATTTAAACGAAGTAACGAGTGAGTCAACACCGTCAGAACAGATAGCATCCTCCATCCTCCAGTAATATCCCTCAATTCTTTTATTACGTAGCTGAACTTCGTTCAGCAAGTCATGAGATCCTGACATTTGTCTATCTCTACAGGTTGTGCCTTTTGACCGATTTGAATCAAATTTGACAGGTCGATGCCTTGGCCAATGAGGAAGCTCCCTATTGTTTTTCAGATGACGGATTTTTAGAACTGATCACTGTGGTTCTTTGAAATCCTTTAAAGTGCCTGTGCATTTCGTGTGAACAAACTACAAACAAAGATGTTTATGGCAAAAATGTGAGCTGATGGTTTCAAAAAATGAAGTGAAAGACTTGAGATTTACTATTTGCTAACTTGAAGAGATTATTGAGTCGCAAATGATCAGAAATATAGCTGCAACTTGTTGTGAATAAAATTAGTCAGGCAATACACGTTCCGATAGTCTTCTGAGGAACAATGAATGACTTGAAGGTACCGATAAGAGAACATCAGTAAAATGTGATAGATGTGATAAATGTGAAAGAGAAACTATGATTTTTCAACTAGTTTTTATTTGACTTTACTCCATGAAAATACTGAATAGAAAAGCAAAAACAGTATAGATTATGTTTTTAATATAAATTCATGTTTATAAATAATCAGGTTTTATGTACATAATTCTTCTTCTCACACTGATAGCTTTACGTATAACAATTCATTTTACATAGATATGCACGCACATGTACGACAACAAAACATTTATTTTGATTTACAATCAATCTGCATTTAGAAGCAACTAAGTTGTAAAAGGTGACGATTTGGAGGACAGGCATTATG
>JAAXOA010001146.1:0-17238 GCA_036561885.1 Salina celebensis
ATGTTCAAGTCAGTACAACTTCAATGTTCAAGTCAGTACAACTTAAATGTTCAAGTCAGTACAACTTCAATGTTCAAGTCAGTACAACTTCCATGGCTCGCTTTCGCTCCTTCACTAATGTGTACAACCGCACTGGTTTAAATATTCAATTGGGCTCATTCCTTTGCCCTTATTCATTTCTCTCTTGCCACGTCGCTCACATAAATCGGTGATCGATGAGACGAACGTTTGGTTTTAGTGTTGGGTAGCCAAAATTTTCCATACTGGAGGCAGCCAACTTCATAGAATTTTGACCATTGTGACCCGTTGGATTGTGTGTTTATAATCAAGGAACAGTTGCTGCGATGCAAATTTTGGAGTCTACAAATCTCACAATCCTTTAAACTGTTCTGGTATTTTGGAAAGACTCCATATCATATTTTTAGTTTTTTCGAAGGAGCTGTTACTTCATGACTGTTAACCGTATCAGCAGTAATTTCCACTGGCTGAGTAGCTTTGACGAATCAAGACCTTAGCAAGGCTAACCAATCTACATTGATATTCGGAACATGCTTCATGTCCTGAAACTGAAACATATTCTTGCTGTTTACGCCCAAATAACAACCGAAGAAGACAAAGTTGAACACTCACTCACGACTCAATGTTAAATGAACACAATAATTATAAGGGGATTAGACTGCTGTAACGACGGTTGCGACCATTTTCTTTTCAACGATTCAATAAACCAAACATGATAAAAGTGACATTAACATCATTTAAGTAGTCAGTCTTAGATCATTGGATATGGGTACTTATCTAAACATTAACATGACTTTTATATCATATAGACAAATTGATCCATTAAAACTACCCGTAGGGTCTCTGAAGTTGCGAAAAACGTTGATTTTGATATCTTCTTATATATTGCCTTCAGTATAGGGACCAAATGTTGCTTACGTGACTTAGCGCGTGGGACCAATCCTTATTGATTGTTTTGTCCTTGGCGGCAATGAAAATTTCTACATCTTACGTAGACGCCACGGAAGACGCCAGATCTAATGCAGTTTCGACTAATTTAAAGAAATTCTTGGAGAATACTCTCACAGATTGCACCATACGGATTGTCTTTGCGCCTGAACGACAAGAAGCAGAGGCCACGTTCGCGATAGTAAATCAAATGTACACAAAGAATGACAAAACATTCATTCTTGACGTTTCCTCAACCTTCGTTCCACCAACACTGTATATGTCGGAACATGGGGCGAATGTATTGTACAACGACTATACAGCAGCGACATGGATCTTTGTCAGACGCACAAATTGCTACAGTCACATATATCTTGCTGAAAATAGTTTCGATCTTAGGCGGATGCTGGACCATTTCGTTGACTTTGATTTGCGAAGAGAATCCCCGCATTATATCGTTATATGGGACTTACTTGATATCAGTTGGACCGACAAACCGATATTTTCCAATCAGAAGTTTTACGCGTCCTTTCTGGAACTATCGAGTACTTATTAAAAGAAACTGGACCATATCAAAATTTGACGTAAGCATTGTATGCATCTTTTGTGCAGTAGATTTGCCCAATAGAAGTTTGTTAGAGCCAGTCAGTCTGGCCACAAAGCAAATCATAGACTTGACATGGAAGCGCATCCACAGTGATCACTTTGGGGCAGTTAAAGTTGCGTGCAGCATGTGCCTGAAGCACCATGAAACTCCAAACATGAAATACGTCCCATATTCGGCTTTCAGGTCAATTGAAAGCTTATTCTACATTTCATGGACATACAGTGCCAGGGTATTCCCTAATAATATCCGCGGTGCGTTGACCAGAGCTCTATACCAGTCACCTGACTTCATTCATGGATTCTTTTTAGAAACTCGCTACCCATCACACACCATTTCTTCAGCGCTTTTCCACATAGAGGAGTATGGTATGTTTACCGTTGCCGACATGAGACTTTTTTCCTCTTCAGGAATAGGCAGTCTCACAGCTGCAATGCACGGTTCTTCTTGGCTGGCTCTGTCTATACTTATTGCGAGCCTGTTCGTTGTCATACAGCGCATAAATACTGGTGCACTGGACAAAAGCTGTTCGATCCTCCTACTGCAAATGTTGGGGCCACTTACTGATCATTGGAGTGACACTTTCAAGAACTACAAGCTAGTGCTGTTTTTCTGGGGCGTTCTCTGCTATTCCCTGACTTTACTTTACGGAGGGGAACTGGCGTCTACTCTTTCAGTACTCAGCCCACCACGGCATCCAAAAAGCCTCGACCAGTTCCTCTTAACCGAAGTAGATTTGGTAACGGTGACTGCAGCGTACAAGATCACCGGAGGTACGCAGCGCTCACGATTAGCAGAAGCGTTACAACAGCAGCTTGATGCATGGCAAGCAAATCTGCAAAATCCTGACAAAGGTATCATTGAAAAGATGGCAAAATTGATTGGTAAGCTTGACATCGGGTTTTGCGACGAAAACAATGTCAGATTTAGTACATCAAATGATTTGAATCCGTTTTCCTGCAAAGACAAGCCTTATCTCGCACAGAATGGAACAGCGTTCACTTTTGTAGATAGCTTCTGGTTTCCTTCATTAGAGCGATTTGTATTTCAAGATTCACCCTACTATTGGATCAGCTCAAATAGTCGTGCTCTGGAGTTACAGGAAATGTTTCCGCTGGTATTTCGTAGAAACTATTCTGCAAAACTTGTCCTCCCCTTTGCGAGTTTCTGGGCTGCATCAGGCCTTGAGACAGTGTGGAGAAATTGTATGTACCGACAAAACATGGAAATTAACCTCGTTCATAAATCGAGTAGAATTTATATCGATGGGACATCAGAGTCATCCCGTGTCCTCGAGTTTCATCCCGTCAGGATGCACTCCGTTACACCTGTTGTAAGCCTTTGTACAATTTGCTTGTTAATAGCTGGCGGTAGCCTAGTGGCAGAATTAATGTCAGACACAGCCTCAAAGTGGGTTTGTGTACGAAAAGAGCACATGGCACCTCTACATAAAGAAGAGGCGTTAAAAGTAGCTGTTAATGAAGATTTTTCAAAACAAACTCGAAAGTCGTCAGGGCTTGTCTCTGAATCAACAGGTGAGTGTTACCTTCAACCGGTAATGAATGAGATCGGCTGATTCCTAAAGGAGAGGCTTCTGTAATTTTGAAATGTTATTGCTAGCTGCTCCGACCGGTACCATTACTAGCAAGCACTGTATTTAGCTGTTAATTAAGCCATTAAATAACAACATATGCACTGCTCATTTGGTCAAGGTTGAATTCCCATTGGTTCAGCTTAATCACGCTTCATTCACGTCATGTAATATTATTGCAATGAGGAGTGCACTACAGGGTAACTTAGTAGGTATATTTATGTATGCTTAAAATATGGTAAGATAAAATATTTCAGAATATATTAGAATGTCTATGTGAAGTATTTTATTGCCGATTGATAACATTTACACTATAGTGACCGTTTCAAGAAGACCGGTTCATCACATAAAATACCATGAACAAGGTCATCACGCGATTTCGACTCAACCGAATAGACCAGGAGACGGCTCAAGACACAAGAACCGATGACCAAAAGAGGCGTCATCTTGGATGGTTCACTTCCTGTATTGATGTAGTAGTTTTATCATACTTCTGCTGTCAGAATTTGGGCCACAATCAACCGGATGAAATACCAATAGATGCAATAATCCAAGTAACGCCTTCAATTCAAGCATATCAGAACCCTGAGACTGCCAGGACTGTATACAAGCACATGTTTCAAGTGCAGCTCCCTGTTTCCCAGTTGAAAAAGCCAAGAGGGATGTACATGCTCAATGCCCCATGGAAATCATCATTCATTAAGGCCAGATCCGAACACATCACGGAACGCTTTAAAACAATTCATATATGACGTCATCCCCGTTGATTACACCAGAAAACCCCATGGCACCATTAACAAGTTGTATATTTTTGTAAGGTTGTACTAATATGGTTCTTGTGAGTAACATTTGTAAAAGCGTACGCTTCATCTTCTACAAGGCAGGTTACTTGAATAAATTTATCATAGGGGAAATCTCCAGTAAAACACTGCTTGTTTGTGCCCCTCGTAATTTGAATATTTGAGCTACGAACTACGTTTTTCGAGTTTATGTAGATTATAAGTTTTGTGTTTTGAGTAGTCAGTCCTCCACCTTCAAAGTCAAGTGAGCTTGGGTGTTTAATCTGTTCCTGATGTACTTGCTGGTTTCATTAGATTACCTTTGCGAAATGATATGAACATTAACAATACCTTAATTTTTCTAAAGCAAAATCTTATTCGGGATTTTGATACATGCAGCTACTTCTGCTTTTTGTTTCTATCAATATTTTATGCTTCATTTTTTGTGATAATGCCGAGATGCTGTGTTCACAATGCTCACGTTTTCCTCAAGTTATGAAGCCTCATCGATTGCTTGTTCTGATAAACGTGAGAGAACGGTCTAATTGCACTTACATATGGGTTGGTTCAAATTATTGAGCTAGAGCGGATTTTTAATTTGTTTTCTCCACACAGTAAGCAGTAAGTGTTACGGTTACGACTAGATGGATTGCAATCATGTAATATATTTGTGACGGTTGGCGCCATATGCGACAATGCAATTTGAACAGTTGAAGAAACCATATCTTTTGAAAGCTGGTCATAGGAATATGGTTATTAACATTGTTCAATTTAAAATATGTAATATGTACACACATATATATGTACAACATTCCGGACATTTACACATATACGTAGAAACAAAACAAGTAATAGCTCTGTAGTAGGCTCACTCAGTTAAGAATCACGGGCACATATAAAATATCAACATAAACCAAATCAATTTTAAACGGTCCCCCATACACAGTTCATAATCTCTGCAGTTCATAATCTTTTGGCCAGACTGTTGAAGTGGACGAATCATCCACTGCAGACAGCCTGACAATTCTACTCGATCATGTCCCTCGTAGATGTACAATTCGCTTCTTCGGGATCTTTTTAGCTTTCACACTATTCCTGAATAGTGTGAAAGCGAAAAAGATTAAAGGATGCAGACTAAAAGATAAGAAATGTACAAATTACTATTCTGAATTCTGATGTACACCAACGAGTGTAGACTAATCTACAACTCAATACTTTAGCCCTTTCCGGACAACCCTCTTGAAGTTCAATGGTTACAAGCCATGTTTCCTAACTTCACCTGTTCACCTACATCGAGACCGAGACTTGAAACCGAATTGTTTGTCTGTTTCCGTCGTGTTTTATACATTGATTTTGGGCAAGCATTGATTTCTATTGAGGAATTTTAAACGATGAAGAAACCTTCATGCATTCACATAAATCGTTGAGCCATAGCTACATACATAACTAATATGAAGCATTTTAGTCAATTCTCGAGTATTGACAGGTAAGTATTGGAATGCATCCTTTCTCACACAAAAATCCAAATGTTTACTTACAGCCCTAGTAAAGATACACGTATGTAGAACAAAACTCACCGCTCTGGAAAAATTTCACTGTAAATGTTTATCTCTATCACTCCAACATTGATCCAGATTGTACGATACTTTAGTCCGAGATGTTACGTTTTTACAGCACAAAAAATCAAGCATTGTAATAATATTGTGATGTGATGCATGTTTAAAGCAAAACATGAAAATAACATATACATACAAGGAATACCACTGTAGTTGGCTCAATCAGTTAATAATCAGAGGCAGCAAGAAAACATCAAGTAGTATTATAGAACGCTCAATCTACTATTATTGTACTTACTTAAGAAATTATATAACAAAACTGAATATTTATCACAATATCGTAATAATATTGGGCCATTAGCTGCGGCACTGATATGGTGGAGGATATTTGTCATTAAATAACTAAAAATACTCATCGATGTTCCTTAATTGTTCCTTCTAAATAATTACGTTTGAGTTTTTTCTAGTACGAGAATGTCAGATACCATAAAATTTACAAGATAACGATAAGGTAACGAGCAATCATTAAATGACAATCTACAAGTGTAGTTAGAGCGGCTGGTTTAGGTTCAATCGTAACTATTAAATACCGATAGCTACTTCATAAGATTGTCAAAGTTGTCCGTCTGTGTGTCCGTTATCACGATATCTCTTGAATGCTTCATCGGATCGGATCAAGCTCATTTTTCGCACACAAATTCCATGGTTCTTTTCCGTGATGTGGTGTCAATTTCAGATCCATACGTTTGGTTTAACTATTGACTAGTTACTTTTCAATTAACCTTAATTGTTCGTTAAGTGAGGAAAACGTTTATTCAAGCATTCAATAGAGCTTTTAAAGCTGATAAATTTTGCTCATTCTACCTATCCTTAAATTTGTTGTCTGGTTGAGTTAATGGCCACTTAAAACAACTTATCGTTTAATGACGAAAATTTTGATTCGCGTCTCAAAAGAGCTACTCAAGCTGATCGTCTTTCCTCATGGAACTCATCATTATTGTTTCATCTTCCATTCAGGCATGTTTTTTGAAGCATTGGAATCGATTTTACTAATGAACTGTGTCACGTAACGTACAATATTACTAAAAGTGGTTCGGCATGTAATGAAATGTAGAAATATTGCGGATTTTACATATATACTAGTCAATAGTGTTATTTCCAAGTTGTGCACCCCGGGTAGAATTTCTAACTTAGCACTGTCTGAATAAGTCGCTAAGCACGTTTGAAATCCTGGAAATGGACGCTGGTAAGTAGGACTAACTCCGCGAAATTCGTGTATTACGTAAATGTGAATGAAGTGTACAACTTGACATTAAGTTGGCACATATGTTAGGTTTCAGGACCAGAGCTTGCATATTACAATACAATACACACTATCAACGATAAGATCCATGGAATTTAAGGATTTATTCAAAATCAAGTAATTAAGCATTATTTTAGCGAACTTAAGTTGAAGTAATTGGATAGGTCCTCAAAATAACTAACTTGAACTAAACAGCAGTTACTTCAGCTTTTGAATTGACTGGGCCGCCGTTAATTTGAATATTCAAATAGATACCTTGGGTTGCCTACATACTGTTGGGTTACTTCATTCGTCCTCCACATCGTGCTCGACCCGCCACTCTGTACAGTCATGTACGAAAATCGGAAAAGCAAACCAAGTTTGTACAGGACGGTATAGAGTGGCGGGAGCACGATGTGACGGACCAATGAAGTAACCCAACAGTACCCTACAGTAAACTACCAATTGAAGGCTGGTGTTTCTCAGAAAACAAAAGAATTTTGTGTTACTCAATCATGGGACTAGTGCAACGTGCCCTGCTATTAATTCTTACGGGTTTAATGTCTGACGTCTCCTGTGATGATTGGAATGCACTCTGCCCAAAAATGACTACCCTACAAAGTAAAATAACGGAAACTTTGCAAAAGCGTCGTCACAGCTTCTCTTTGCTGTATCATTCATATCCTCCGGAGTGTCATATTGCTCCTCCCAGGCACACGAGACTCCTTGTGTTTGCCAACCAGACTGAGCCTCTAGTATTACGTTGTCCTTTGAGGCATTCTTCATCAATCGATGTGATCATTGCACCAATTCATTGCACCAATTCAACATTGTAGCAATTCCAGTAATCAGCGAGTTTTTAACACAATTAGAATCTTGGGACTTGCAATCACAACAGTTTTCATCATGCTTCAGCCAAAGGATAGGGAAATCACACCAAATATCCCACTCTATGCAAACTTACCAGCATTAAAGTTGACAGTTTACTTTCACAATAAAACAGAAATTCGCGCGGATATAGAGTGCAATGGATACTGCACAAAAAATGGACTGACACTAGATACAGTTAGGACTAATTTGCATCAACCCTACCAAATACACAAGCAATTGTTTTGGGATGGAATGGGAAGAAAAATATCCGTATTTGTGTGGGAGCCCAGTGAGAATATACCAAATTTTTGCCCTGAATACCTAAGAACCCGGTCACTCTTGTTTCAAAATTGCTGGCGGGAAATATTATCTGCTTACACGGTGTCTAGAGTTCACAATTTCAGTGCCATATTCGAATCTTATAATGACAAAGTAGACAAACAAATTGCAGACATGTACGAAGCGCAGTATATTCACACGGATTATGATTTGACGAACTACAATAAAGGGTCCATCCTTATCCGAACCGGAATTGGTTCCCTCGAATGGATGTCTTATTCAGTTATTTGCTGCGTGCTAACTCGAGGAGACGATGAGACCCTAGACTTAGTTTTTTGGCTGCAACCGTTCAAGGGGGAACTCTGGCTACTTCTACTGCTGCTGATGTCATCGTATTGTGTTTACTCGCAAATCGGACGACGAGATAATAAAATATTTGCGATGGGTGTGTCAGCATATAAATTTCTTGCGATTTTGATTGGAGATGGAAACATTCGTTATAGCCGGATTCAGTTATGGTTGGTTTTCCTTGGGCTAGCAATTAACTTGCTTTACTCCAACTCATTATTAAGTATGTCTGTAAAAGAAGGACCACCAGATTTCTACAATCATTTAAAGCCAATTCTAAAAGCAGGGTACAAATTTATTGAATATGACTTTGAAGTAATCAAGCAGCTAAAATACGAATTAGTCATCCTTGGTGTACCAAATGTAGATGAAACTGTTATTTTCTGTCAAAATTGTTCTCAAGTTAACACTGTTGCAGCACAATTAGCCGAAAAGAAACTAATTCTTATTGGAACATCTAACGCAAAAAACCTTGTCAATCTCTATAAAAACAACATGAATCAGGTTCAGCAATTAACATACGATTGTAATGTACTCTTAGAAGAACTAATGCCACGTCATTACATGATGGTAATGTATACGGTAAACAGGGACTGGGTAGGAATTACAAGAAAACAAATAGTTGAAACTGGGCTACAAAATGCGTGGATCAGATGGAAAAACCAAGCCTACTCGCTGAAGAACAGACTGTTGCAAAAAAAGAGGCCCGTCAGAGAAGACACAATAGGAAGCAGAAAAGTTGAGCTGATACTTGGTATACTGCTCGGATTGGGGATCAATCTTGCAACAATTTGCTTTATTATCGAACAACTGAGTAACTTTGGGAATTTTAGGATATTTGCACATGAATGAGCAGATAACACTGGCTGCGTGCATTTATTAATAAAGTCTTATAATCTACATATTCAAATTGTTAGTTGCAGATTTGTAGATAATTTCTTTTTCTCTTATTTATAAATAACTACAACGAATGTGATAATATAGTTTTAAAAAGTAATCTGCTCTCAGAACTACTTATGGGTTACAGTCTGCACAAAAAATAATATGTAGAAAATACATCTTTACACCTACTAATCAAGGAAGTCAAGTATGTACAAAACCAGAAATATGACGTATATTAAGTTGTGATAATATCTATAGCATCGGTTGAAAAATAGAATATTTCAGACTAATTTCTTGTCAATTTTCTGACAATTATGTAAAAGTTGCACCCCTGTCTTAACTTGTTTTTCAAATTCCACTCGATATTTTAATTCCGGTGACATCGTGGCTCTCCAATGAAAATACATGCTATTGTTTCGATATATAACCATTCGTATGTAATCAATAACTGAGTTGCATATGCATATATCATATAACAACTACCACGCGCAATGTAGGCAGTGTCCTATTAAGACTACTCATCCTAATCTACATGCGACCAAATTACTTTACTGGTGCTAATTAAATATGCATTCTGTCCAACGATGCATGCGCCACGCTACACTGCATGTGACACTGACTATAACTGCATTAAAAGGTTAACCTTATGATCACAGTTGGCCCACCAGACGCTCGCATAGGATTAACACATTGTATTTTCTAGCCAAAAGCGTTTTAAAGGACTATAGCTCAACCGTAAAGAGGTTATCATTTGGTAAAACCGTGAAACACAAAAAAGCCATAACATGACGGAAATGGCATTTTTTAAATTGGTGTTTCTACAACTTATAAATTTTGCCTGATCATTTAAACTTGGACAAAAAAAATTGAGACATATCGTGAATGCACTATGAATATTGTATTTCACGTAATCAACAGCAAAACAGTGTCCGGATACAATCACGTCTTAGCTTAGCCCCAACAAAAAGTCCAATAATTTTAACCTTGCAAACCTTTAACGACTCAAATAACACACCGTCCTTCAAATGTATTGATGAGTTTGGGATCTACAAATTTGGAATTGAAAGCTTAGGAAACTTCAAATTCTCCGCGAGGCCACCAACAAAACGTTCATGCACCGTTCAAGTTTTTGTTGAACCAAAGCCGTGCTTAGTTTGGTCAGTAGCGAACCTCATACGAAGTCGACATAAATACGCGTATAGCCTAATACGGAATGAAAATACTTGTTTAAATTCCAGGTCCCACATTTCTACCATATTTGACAACACACTTTTTGTTCGACACAAGAATTATCGTGAACCTGTGTTTGAAACTACATCTGCGAGGCACAATTGGTACTTAGTAGTAGTGAAATCTTCCCACAGATATCAACACGGCCACGTGCCATCCTCCACCTTCATGGACATGCTAGGCCCCATTCTGTACGACAATTATTTCTGCAACTCCTTCAGATTAGTTCCGACTTACCCAACATTACTTCTTTGGGAGCACGACAACGATAATAATATTGGCAGTCGCTTTATAATAAATACGGCAGAATTTCTTCATTGCTTGTTTTTGTACGACCAAACCGAATGCGAGAAAGCATTTCATTTGCGTGATGAGAACGCAACTCTTCGTGAGTCATACATGCTATACTGTGAACCGAGGATTTGGGCACAGTACTACAAACCCGTGTATAATATTTCTTATAAACTCACCGATGGTACAGATGTACCGACAATATTCGGTTCAACAAATGTTGCTCTTAGATATTTTAGTTTATGGCAACTGCGAACTGACCGAATGGCGTATGTGTCCTTACCAAAAAACAATATGGAACTGGAGTGGCTAAAAGCAATGTTTCCAAACTTCACACATATCAGAAGACTATTTGCGTTGGGATCAAAAGATCTGATTCCAGCTGTTAAATACGTCCGTGAAGCGGGCTCATGGCAAAATATTATGTGGTGGAATGACAACCCAATGCACTTTAAATCATGCACTATTAGACAAAAATCCAGTGAAATGAGCTTCCTTGGATACGTATCTGCCTTTGATACTTATTCATGGATATTTTTATTGCTAGTGTGCATTGTAACAAAAGCCGTTATGTCTTTAATCCTGTTGCAGGGATACTTCCTTATAGTTTCTTTCGCTGTTTGTGAAATACTTCTAAGTAAAGGTGTTCAAAGTAGGACTTTACGAACTTACAAATGGATACTGGGTCCATGGCTGCTTGGAGGAATAGTTTTTAGCTATGGGTTTCAGGGTGACAATATCAAACAATTTATCACACCACAACGTACAAAGCCACGGGAAACCTTTCCTGAAATTGCGGATGCCCGCTATAAAATTTACTCGAGCCCAAGGTCAGAATTCTTACATGATTTCGCCAGCTGTTTGCACCAATTCGGTTTGCAAGATAACGTCGATCCATTAAGTTCTGTTTCAGTGACTCCATAAGTGATTACAAATCGTCTTTTTATTATGATATCCGTTGGGCTGCTCACGAGGAATCACGCTCCAGATGGTACACACCCATGGAGCAACAGCTTTTACAACTCATTCAAAACCCAAAAAGTGAGGACGAATTCCGCCTGGTTTACAAAAATCTTGTGGAATATATCCTATTCAAGTTTGAGGATTGCTCAAATGTTGCGTACGTCGACGATCTCACCAGGGTACTTCAAGTTGAAAAGGCTGCATCAGAAAACAAGAGGATCAGAAATTATGCAGATTTGAACATAAGCGCAGCACCCTATCGCAAGTTGTATATGTGGTTAATGCCGCTGCGACTTCCGATTGCTCCTCAAGTTCTTAATCAGCGGCAGTACGCACTCTTACAGTCGGGTTTGTGGCAGGTATCGTCAGCCTGGAAGAAACAGAAGAGTCGAATGCATCATCAAACTTTGAATGAAAAGAGAACATATCAAATAAGGAAACCACAACATTAAGACAATTTTTTACGTTTGTTGCTTACTGCTGATTCCATCTATGCTTATATTTGCTGCCGAGCTTAGACTAGACCGAAACATATTTGAAATTTTTGTATCATTTTATCTATTTTTAGAGATGTACTGTACACAAACCCGGAGTATTTTCTTGCGACGGTTCGATTTATATTTTAAATTAAGTAAGAAACTGTGCCAATTGACGTCTAGTGCACATCATTGGACTACTGGACACAATGACACAATATTTTGAATATTTTCATGTTTTCCTCTATCTGAATTTGAAAATCACCATTATTATTGAGAATGGCGTATCATCTGCTATCTAAGATCATATCTATCGTCTTGTCCACTTGCATTTCCCGATTGCCATCGCCTGTCCGGCGATAACTTCCCAGCGTTTTGTCCAAACGACTTCCAATTTGGTACAGGGGTTCTCGGAGGTACTCCGTACTCCTTTGTATTTAACGTTAACATCTGTACTTCTTGGCGGATTCTCACCAAATTTTGTACAGTAGATGCCTGGAGCCTTCTGCGGAGGATAGTTTGGTTTTAACTTAAATCCGGTACCTGCAGGGGCCTAATTTTGGTAGTTTAACGATAAATGCTGTATTGTACGGTGGATTCTTTTTTTACTAAATTTGGTACTTTTATTTGATACATATATTGTTCTGTGCAACTCTCATCTATTTTAACACAAGTACGCAATGCTTATTTATTACATTACCATGGTTTATATTATCAGCTTTTGTTCTGAAGACAAAATATAATTATACATACTGGATAAAAGGGGAATAAGCAACTCGTTGAATTGATGGCTCACTCAACATTTATTATTTAATAGCATTATGCGTATTATTGCTTTAACTCCTTTAGCGTCATTCAAAATGAAAAACGAGCACCAATAGCCTGTTGCTTCTGCGGAATATTTTCAATTATTCGATGCTGCCGCAGCTTATTAGTTTCTGGTTCCATAAAATGCATATAATGCAATTCCGTCTACGATATTTAGTCGACGAACATTTATATGGTTCAATTATTTCTAGGTTAGCTTACTCCATAAATTCTGCTCGTGCATAGAGCGTCGGCACTCGGAACCAACAAATACAATTTTACAACCAGTTACGGCTGATAAGTTGCACAGTAAGTAAAACAACAGATTTATCACCGTAACTTCTTGAGGCAAATTTTCCTGTGAAATTTACGATTTAACAAGATACAGGTGTCTTAAGCGATTACAACTCAATTTACCAATAAGTATATTTTTACTTATAAGATTTACTTCAAGTTTTCTCCGACTTATAAATATGCACGTTTCAGATTATACTAACATTTGTCTGGAATAAACCATTGCGTAAATAGGCTGCAATTTCAGGCCTGTAAAATGGGCATAACATTTTTCACAATCGTGTGTTTTGTTGCATCGGTGTATTTAATCACTGGAGGAAGCGCTATTTCAATGACGAACCTCAATTATATCGTACCAAACCAAGGTCCAAGCATTTACGAGCTGGGCCAAATAGTCAAAAGTGATCCTGTCACAGTGGGGTACCACTACGAGGACTATTATTTAGCGGCATGGCTGGCCAGCAATGATTTTGACGTGGCTAAAGCCTTTGAGGATATTCGAGGGGTGACCTATTATAGAATCTATATCAAGCTAGCTTGACTAGCTCATTTCTTATATATTGCTTTTGTGCAGTACGCCTTCTGGAGAAAGGAGCAACGAATGGACTCAATTCTGTCCGAAAACTTTGAAGATATGCACAGCTACTTTCCATATAGTATTGACGCACACGATCCTGAAGGTCGACCCGGTAAGGAATCATCAACAGAACATTTATATTTTAACGCAACCCTAGAGATAAGCACGGTAGAATATACTAAGGTAAATAGACTAAACCCCGTACTAGCGTCGCATTACCTTCACGAACTTGGCAAAGTTAGCGCTAGATGGCTCTGTATAGAGATTCGCTAGCTCTCAGGGGTGGACCGTGTTTACAATTATTAAAGAATGGGAAAGTTAGTTTATATTAAACACGGAGGGAAAACTCTTATCTGGAGCGGCGACAGCGGCCACTCCTTAGACTTATTTGAAGCATTCCTTCCTCAAATCCTCACCCATGAGATAAGTCACTTGTGTGTAAGTTGGTGCTGAAATTGTAGTCTTCTCCTTACGATTTATTGTTTGTATCCCTTAATCCAAGTTATTTACGTTAACCTGGGCCGGTGGGACATAAATCGT
Source organism: Salina celebensis (assembly GCA_036561885.1). NCBI lineage: Eukaryota > Metazoa > Arthropoda > Collembola > Entomobryomorpha > Paronellidae > Salina > Salina celebensis. The sequence goes on from JAAXOA010001146.1 coordinate 14,315, forward strand.
TATGCTGTCCAATCAGACGCTCAACAAGCCCGATTCGTTAGATATTTTGCTAAATTATTGGAGGACGGGAATGCCCGTGTGCAGCAGTTGTACTCGCAGGGCTACCGTAATGTCACCCAGACTTCCTTCATTGTCAATCTGGAAGGATTTTCAACTGAGAAGCATCTGTCTCTGGGAGGTACAGTTTTCACACGCATTATTTGGAATTGTTATTCAGAGTTAACTCGGACCAGATTATTTTCACAGCTTTACAATTGTATCGGACTCTGACAGCAAGTTTGTGCGACAAATTCCCTTATGCATCACTACAAAGCATTTTTGTAAATACGCCATACCTCTTCGCAACAGCTTTTGGATACATGGATGACGATGTGAAGCAGTTTTTGCACTTTTTTGATCATCCAAATTTGTATGAGCCAGTCCTGCTTGACTACTTGGGTTACGACAACATTCCAAGGGAACTTTTGCCGTTGAAAACCACTAACAACGGAGCACCATGCAAAATGTACTAATACTAAGATTAACTTTCGCAATAAATATAATTGATCAAGTCAAGGTTCATTTTACCCGAAGCCAAATTAAGAAAATACTCGACTTTTACAAATTTATGTTTTAACTTAAATGATGGTGTTGGTATCAACGAGTACGCAACGAGCGTGTTAAATTTTATGTTTCTTTTCTTTTTGTGTTTTTTTCCTGCGTGTGTGTTCGACACATTTTCTCTGTATCTTACTCGAATCGTGCGTATAGAGAATTTTCACAGGTCAATCAAATGGTGCAACCTTTTTGATCACGTGAAACTACCTCGATTCGAACCAGAATTTTCAAAGGAAAACAAATCAAATTTAACCAGTTTAACTCTCCGGGCCAACATTACCATTAACATTCTTGCAACATGCATTTTGTTGCAAAACATTAAAACATATACGAAGCTACAATACTTCCCATAAATACTTCTATTTTCACACCTATATTGCTTAGTGGACGTATAAAATCTTTTAGTATAACTAGAGCTAGATTACTACAAAAGTCCATATTCTGGAGATTTGCAGGCGACTTCTCATAAGGATATAACTTTGACAGATTTTACAAATAATTATATCAGAAATTTGCTGGGGTACATGTTTCCTGTTTTTATGCATAATATTTGTGTTTTAACCGTTTAATACGTGGCACAATTTTTCGGTGATTAAACACAGCAATGCAAGTGTAATACTAATTCCTCCCACAATGCCCATTACCAACTGAATTCGACGAGCTCCAATTATGTCATCTGTAGCCATCCCTACTTTTCCTTTAAGACCCATATCCAACATCAACGCGCGGTTTTCCCATGTGGACCACATTGTTTGCAATCCTGCTTCAATAATTCGGTTAATTGTTATCCCAATCCAGTTCCTGATTAATGTGTATATGGCCCAGAAACGGGGAGCATTGCCTACAACTTCAGGGAGGACTCTGCAATCATACTTAAACCGTGCTTCGTGGTTCAAAATATTTTCGAAAAATGCTAGCCTTGTCTGCGCATCAGAACTATCTCCAACCTCAATCTTCTTTTCAGCTAATTGATAGCCCGGATTGAATCCGCTAGGAAAATGAAAAGCCGTCGAGACCTGAATACCACGTAACGTTAACAAAGGAGCTAGATCCCTTCTTACATTGTACTTCTTATTATTAAAATCTACTATTTTGTAGCCATCGTTCAGAATTTGTTTGATACTAGTGTATGGAACAGGCGGAGGTTTCTTCAACACATAGCCGAGCAAACAGTTTGAGTAAAACAAACAAATAAAAAAACCCAGAAACGCAAAACAAAGCTGAAATCTGGAGCTACGAATTTCTCCGTGTCCAATCATGACTTCTACGAATTTAAATACTGATTTACACACTTCTACAGCCAACAATTTATGATCGCGTAACCCAATTTGTGAGTAGACGCTGTATAAGGTCATTAGAAGTACTAGAAATAGCCACTAATTCTTTTTTAAATGGCCGGAGCCAAAATAAAAAATCCTTCGAATCACCGTCTCCTTGATTTAGCACACAATATATAAACGATATCGAATTAAACTCCGACACCACAAGGCCTGATTTGTAAGCTTCTGAATCTTCAGAGTAGTTTGCCGACCAGTACGTACCGAGAATAAATTGGGCTAAATTTTTGTTTGGAATCATTTCGTCAAACTCTTTGTAAGTTCCAAATGAGCGTACACTCAGATTGTGAGCCCTTGAGATTTCTTCAACAGAAAAAATATCTTGTGAGCAAAACAAAAGCATAAGCGATCCGCTTCGCATCCACTCATTACAGTCATATCCAGACAAAAACTGTTTGACTGTAAATTTACTATAAACTTTAGCATAAACTACATTAGCCATCCCGATTCTAAATAATTTCTTGTGTAATAAATAACAATGGTGTATGTAAATTGGTCTGAAGAGTTGCAACAGTTACGTTGTAACCCAAGCAATACTGATAACATTCAATATCAACACCAATGCCCGCTTTGTGAAGAAAGTAGAGAGTCAATTTTAATGCAGGCAAATTGAATTGGAACTTCTTTGTAAGTGGACTTTTGATACGTTGATTTGGTTGAAGTAGCACAAACACTGTCCTAATGGACAACCCTAACTTGAAACCAGTTTCGAATACAGGGAGACCGCTGAAAACATTCAGTACTGGTGACATGACTACATTTATTAAGTAGCGAAAGCTACTTTATAAAATCGTCGTGGTGGTCTGTCGGTCTGTCTGTCTGTCTGTCTGTCTGCCCGTGAACACGATATCTCGTGAACGCTTGAGCGGATCTTGCTGATATTTTGCACACAAGCTCCAGGGTTCTCTGGCATGATGTGGTGTCAATTTCAGGACCAAACGTTCAGCTCTTCCCGAGTTAATGGCCAATTAACTTTAATTGTTCGTTGAA